>JAXCGZ010009557.1:70000-105000 GCA_037179515.1 Halocaridina rubra
ATTATTATTATTATTATTATTATTATTATTATTATTATTATTATTATTATCACCATTATTATTATTATTATTATTATTATTATTATTATTATTATTATTATTATTATTATTATTATCATTATTATTATTATTATTATTTATGTACAGAATTCCAGACGCAACATATGAATGTCCATTCTCTTGCCAGAGCTCATGTTGCAATATACTCACCAGTGACCTGTCAATTCCCTTAGTGTATTCGCCATACCTGCTGAGTTGGCAGGGGGTAGGAGATGATGTACACCTCTACTGTCCCTTTTACACGCTCGACATGACAAAAAAGGGGGGGTCCGAACCCGGATCCTTTCCTGCAAAATCTGAGTTTCTTTTACAGATTTTGGACTACGACTTTGAATTATATAAAGGACGTGAAATGGGCCCGTGGCATCGTTGTCTCACAAACAAAAGTACTATCTGTAGAACCTGTCTGTGTAACAATGTACGAATTAGTTGTGTGTGTGTTTGTGTATATTGTAATACATCTATCCACACATACATAGATATATAAATACATACATACATATATGCATATACACATACCGACATACATACATACATACATATACATACACAAACATACAGACAGACAGATAGACAGACATACTTTATAAATCCTGACGGAAATACTGTCAGTTAGAAAATAAAAGTTAAACTGGGAGTTATATAGGTCACGATGATGTCATCTTTTTATTTCCTGCTCCGCATCCTTTTGTTTACAACTACATTAGAGAGAGAGAGAGAGAGAGAGAGAGAGAGAGAGAGAGAGAGAGAGAGAGAGAGAGAGAGAGAGAGAGAGAGAGAGAGAGAGAGAGAGAGAGAGAGAGAGAGAGAGAGAGAGAGAGAAACACTTTCACCTGAGAAAAGTATTAACAAAGGTGGAAATAAAGGGGAATTACGTCCATTGCATATGTATTTATGTATGTATGTGTGCATGTATGTATGCATGTATGTCTGTGAGCGTGTGTTCGTGCATACATGCGTGCGTCCGCGTGCGTATATATATATATATATATATATATATATATATATATATATATATATATATATATATATATATATATATATATATATATATATATATATATATATATATATATATATATATCACGCTTTATGGCCGAATATCCATTCTGAATTCAACCCTCTTAATTTAGCCGGGCTTGGGACCGGCATAGAGTTGCGCTGTTGTTTTCCCCAATGGCTGTATTCAAAATCCATTAGGATGAGAACACTTCATCTAACAACGATTCTGCGTTAAAAAAAGTTACAGAAGATTTTCCACTTTACAACGCAGTGAAAGTGCCAAAATCCACGAGGCTAGTGATATACAGATACCCTATTTGGCTGGAGAAAAGCTACCGAGAAAGAAGATGCTTCTTTAAGTAATCTGTGAAGAAAGTAAGTCGTATTTTACACAAGTCATGAAGAAGCGAGTGAGCATAAGTAGTATGGTAGTCACAAACCAGCTACCCAACGTAACATTGTGAAAAATAATTGCCTTAGTTTCATTGAGGTCATGTGTGATATGTTATAGACATCATAATTTTCATGCAACTTGCAATAGAAAAGAATAAAAATTTACGTAAACGAAACTAGTTTCAGTGTAATGGTAATATGAATGGAGGTCATATTCACTCCTAAATTCCATCTGCCAACATTAACACTCCTTGTGCATCTCATGACTTTACTTTTACCAATATTCACCAGCAATTTCCTTCTTTCACACAACCTAACAAACTCAGTCACCAAATGAATCATTTCATTCTCAGTATCAGCCACCAGTACAGTACCATCCGCGAACAGTAATTGATTCAATTTCCATAACCTTCTACACACACCCACTAGTTTCAAGCCTCTGTCTAAAACATACATACATACATATACATACATATATATAAATACATATATGTAGGTATGCATATATATATATATATATATATATATATATATATATATATATTTTATACATATGTGTGTGTGTGTGTGTGTGTGTGTGTGTGTGTGATTACCTAATTGTGATTACCTAATTGTGTTTACGGGAAAGAGCCCAAAGCTCGTATCTTCCCGTCTCCTCATCGGTTCCATTTTAGACTTAGTGATACTTATCGTACCTGTCCTTAAAACTATGGATTGAGATAGCATTAACTACCTCCTCGCTTAGCGAATTCCAATTATCAACTACTCTTACACTGAAAAAGTATTTCCTTACATCCTGCAAAGAAGTTTTCTTACGAAGCTTCAAACTATGACCTCTAGTTCTAGAGCCAGCCATATCGAAATATCGATCCCTATCCACTCTATCATAACCATGAAGGAATTTAAAGACTGTCACCATATCCCCCCTTACTCTTCTAGCTTCGAGTGATGGCAAGTCTAATTCCCTCAGCCTCTCATCATAACCGAGATTGCGTATTTCTGGCACCAGTTTCGTGGCATGTCTTTGAACTCTTTCAAGCTTAGCTATGTGCTTTTTCAAGTGCGGATTCCAAAAGGGGGCTGCATATTCGAGTTTTGGCCTCACATAGGTTACATAAATATTTCTGAACATTTCCTTGTCCATGTGCCTGAAGGCTACCCTTACATTTGATAAGAATGCATATGCTGCCCTTACTACGCCATTTATATGTATTTCTGGAGACAAATCTGCCAGTATGTTTACTCCTAGATCTCTCTCATTTTCTGTCTCTTGAAGTTGTACTCCAGCCACCGAGTAGTCAAGCTTGGGCCTTCTTGCACTTGTACCCATTCTCATTACCTTACATTTTGAGGTATTGAATTTCATTAGCCACTTTTCTGACCACTCATGCAGATTATTTAGATCCTCCTGAAGTTCTCTACCATTGTTCTCGTTTTTTACTTTCTTCACAATCTTTGCATCATCTGCAAACATATTCATGAATGAATTTACAGACTCTGGTAGGTCATTTACATATACAAGGAACAAAAGTGGCCCTAAAACTGAACCCTGTGGAACTCCACTACTAACTCTTCTCCATTCAGACACTGAGTGTCTTACTCTAACCCTCTGTTCCCTTCCTTCTAAGTAAGTTTTTATCCATTCCAAGACATTTCCACCTATTCTAGCCATTGATTGCAGCTTCCTAATAAGTCTCCCATGTGGAACAGTGTCAAACGCTTTCTGGAAGTCTAGGAATATGCAATCTGCCCAGCCCTCTCTTTCCTGTAAGATTTGGCTTACCTCATCATAAAATTCTAATAAGTTTGTTACTGTTGATCTACCTTCTCTGAAGCCATGTTGCCTCACTGACAAAAAGTTGAAGGATTCCAAGTGAAGAGAGATATGTTTCCTTAGTAGTTTCTCCATAACTTTGCAAACTATGCTGGTCAAGGAAACTGGCCTATAGTTCAGAGCCGTATCCCTCCTTCCCTTTTTGAAGATAGGTATCACATTTGCTTGTTTCCAGCATCTTGGAATCTCCCCCGACTCCAGTGACTCCTTAAATATGATACTTAGTGCCACTGATATTGTGCTTGCGCATTTTTTAAGCACATGAGGGGATATGTCATCAGGACCTGTGTGATTACCTAATTGTGATTACCTAATTGTGTTTACGGGAAAGAGCCCAAAGCTCGTATCTTCCCGTCTCCTGATCGGTTCCATTTTTAGACTTAGTGATACTTATCATACCTGTCCTTAAAACTATGGATTGAGATAGCATTAACTACCTCCTCGCTTAGCGAATTCCAATTATCAACTACTCTTACACTGAAAAAGTATTTCCTTACATCCTGCAAACAAGTTTTCTTCCGAAGCTTCAAACTATGACCTCTAGTTCTAGAGCCAGCCATATCGAAATATCGATCCCTATCCACTCTATCATAACCATGAAGGAATTTAAAGACTGTCACCATATCCCCCCTTACTCTTCTAGCTTCGAGTGATGGCAAGTCTAATTCCCTCAGCCTCTCATCATAACCGAGATTGCGTATTTCTGGCACCAGTTTCGTGGCATGTCTTTGAACTTTTTCAAGCTTAGCTATGTGCTTTTTCAAGTGCGGATTCCAAAAGGGGGCTGCATATTCGAGTTTTGGCCTCACATAGGTTACATAAATATTTCTGAACATTTCCTTGTCCATGTGCCTGAAGGCTACCCTTACATTTGATAAGAATGCATATGCTGCCCTTACTACGCCATTTATATGTATTTCTGGAGACAAATCTGCCAGTATGTTTACTCCTAGATCTCTCTCATTTTCTGTCTCTTGAAGTTGTACTCCAGCCACCGAGTAGTCAAGCTTGGGCCTTCTTGCACTTGTACCCATTCTCATTACCTTACATTTTGAGGTATTGAATTTCATTAGCCACTTTTCTGACCACTCATGCAGATTATTTAGATCCTCCTGAAGTTCTCTACCATTGTTCTCGTTTTTTACTTTCTTCACAATCTTTGCATCATCTGCAAACATATTCATGAATGAATTTACAGACTCTGGTAGGTCATTTACATATACAAGGAACAAAAGTGGCCCCAAAACTGAACCCTGTGGAACTCCACTACTAACTCTTCTCCATTCAGACACTGAGTGTCTTACTCTAACCCTCTGTTCCCTTCCTTCTAAGTAAGTTTTTATCCATTCCAAGACATTTCCACCTATTCTAGCCATTGAGTGCAGCTTCCTAATAAGTCTCCCATGTGGAACAGTGTCAAACGCTTTCTGGAAGTCTAGGAATATGCAATCTGCCCAGCCCTCTCTTTCCTGTAAGATTTGGCTTACCTCATCATAAAATTCTAATAAGTTTGTTACTGTTGATCTACCTTCTCTGAAGCCATGTTGCCTCACTGACAAAAAGTTGAAGGATTCCAAGTGAAGAGAGATATGTTTCCTTAGTAGTTTCTCCATAACTTTGCAAACTATGCTGGTCAAGGAAACTGGTCTATAGTTCAGAGCCGTATCCCTCCTTCCCTTTTTGAAGATAGGTATCACATTTGCTTGTTTCCAGCATCTTGGAATCTCCCCCGACTCCAGTGACTCCTTAAATATGATACTTAGTGCCACTGATATTGTGTTTGCGCATTTTTTAAGCACATGAGGGGATATGTCATCAGGACCTGTAGCTTTATGAACATCTAAATCCATCAGCGCTTTGCATACCTCTGTGGCTGTAAGGTTGATGTTCTCTAATACCGGCCCTTGAGCTTCTATCACTGCAATCTGAGGGGGTGGGGTATTTTCTACTGTAAATACTGACTGAAACTCCTTGTTCAATTCTTTGCAGATCTCTTCGTCCGTCTCAGTGATGCTTCCATCCGCTCTCTTTAGCCTTAATACCTGTTCTTTTACCTTCAGTTTTCCTCTGATAAAGCTGTGGAAAAGCTTGGGATTTTCTTTAGCCTTCCTGGTGATGTCCCTCTCATAATCTCTCTCTGCCTCTCTCCTTTTACTTAGGTAGTCATTTCTTGCTCTTTTGTAGGCTTGCCAGGCATTTATGTTTTTTCTCCTCCTATACCTTTTCCAGCATTTGTCTCTCCACTCCTTAGCTCTTTTTACACCCATTATCGAACCATTTCTCTCTGGCATGAATTACACCTACTTTGGTGACAGGTATGCAGCAATCTACTATCTTCCCATATTTCTCACAAAAGATGTCATACATTTCTTGTACAGATTTGTTGTAAAATAAGGTTCTCCAGTCAATAACTGCAAAAAGCTCATTCATTTTGATGTAATCTCCTTTCGGATAGTTCCTCCTCATGTCCTCAGTGCCTCTACTCTCAGGAAGAATATCTTCAATGATATAATCCATCAACAACACACAGTGGTCACTCTTTCCAATTGGTGGTTCATACTCAATATTTTCAATATCCAACACATTATCTGTGAACACTAGATCAAGTAGTGATGGCTCATCCCCACCCCTGGCTCTTGTTGGTTCCATTACATGTTGGTGTAGGAAATTCCCTTGTACGCAATCTAGGAATCTTGCCCCAAATGAGTCCTCACCACTGTGTGGGTCAAGATTTATCCAATCTATCTCTTTATGATTAAAGTCTCCCATAATCAAAATCCTACATTTTTTCTCCCGTGCCATGTTAACAACTGAGTTTATGACTTCAATAGTACCTATATGACTTTCCTCATAAATTTCAAGCCTATTTTGGTTCCTTGGTGGGTTGTATACAACAGTTATTATAATGCTCTCTGACCCAGTATTTATGCGAGCAACAAGAAATTCCCTGAACTCACTTTCTATAGCCAAGTTTATTTCTTCAACTTGAATCCTCTCACTTATGAGCAGTGCTATCCCTCCACCAGTCCTCTCACATCTTTCAACCCTTAGTATTCTGAAGCCCTTAGGAAAAACTGTGACACTGTTTATGTCCTCACTAAACCATGTTCAATTCTTGGTTTTATATCCATTTGAAGCATTATTTGTATGAACTCATGTAATGTCTGACGCCTTGGCGCAATAAATTAATAAAATAAATAATCAACTTAGTCTCTGTAATTGCTACTATATCTGCCTTACTGTTGTGAATCCTATCTTTTAATTCTACTGCCTTACCAGCTAATCCATCAGCATTTGTGTATAACAATCTGTGTGTGTGTGTGTGTGTGTGTGTGTGTGTGTGTGTGTGTGAGAGAGAGAGAGAGAGAGAGAGAGAGAGAGAGAGAGAGAGAGAGAGAGAGAGAGAGAGAGAGAGAGAGAGAGAGAGAGAGAGAGAGAGAGAGAGAGGAAAACAATAAACAGTAGCTATCTCACATTAGCACGTAATTGAAATTAGGGTACTTACGATATTGTCCCATTGAAACTTTCTACCAGCAACATTACCACCACCATTTGTTTTTCTTACTACTACTACTACTACTACTACTACTACTACTACTACTACTACCACTACTACGATTTTGTCTCACTGAAACATTCTGCCAGCAACATTACCACCACCATTTGTTTTTCTTACTACTACTACTACTACTACTACTACTACTACTACTACTACTACTACTACTACTACTACTACTACTACTACTACTACTATCAGAAACTGAACAGAGAGATACTGCAAGCCCGTTCCCCAAACTCTCGCTTGATAAAGGTAAACGTATGTTAATGAGCGTCGTTAATATGCAGGGTTAAGACTCAATGATTCTGCCAAGAGTTGATATTATCTGAATTATGTTGTCGTAAGGAATAAGTGTTCAGACTCCTTACTCGTATCTAGCTAACTCACGGTGTAATAGTCATGTTTATATTTGAATAATATTATCTCTTTCTTCTTTTGCGCTTACCCATCCGAGGTCACCAAGGAGTATTAGATGTGATGCCTAAAAACCTGCATTTTCTTTTTATTGTTTTCTGTTGAATATATTTTTAATTTCACCTTTTGCGCATGTGCGTTTGTGTGTGTATTTTTTTGGGGGGTTATGTTAGAGAGAGAGAGAGAGAGAGAGAGAGAGAGAGAGAGAGAGAGAGAGAGAGAGAGAGAGAGAGAGAGAGAGAGAGAGAGAGAGAGATTACAGTAGATACAATGAATCCGTGCTATATGGAGCCTACGAACTGTCAAGTTAAGGACAAGATATCTTTAAGCGTAACATGATTTAACGATGAATATATTGAAAATGTGAGTTTTGTATTTATGTTTTAGTGAAGAAAAGTCAAACAGGACTAGTTTATTATTTACAGATAGACAATTTTTCTCTCATTCCTTCTGTCTCTTTATTTTTGTTTTTTTTTGTGCCCGCTTCATTTTTTTAAAGGGTACATTGTCCGTGAGGGGGATGTGGAGGGAACTGAATGGTTGTATAGAGACACTTATAGAAACGACATCCTTCGCTTCATTAAATAAGTTAATTGAGTTCCAACACCAAGTTAATGTTTCAAAATGGCATTTCTGTTAATTCATTACAATTTAAGATTTATTTACTGGGTGGTAAAAATACTTACTGTATACGTAAGCAAATTTCGATTATATCTGCTACATTAAAACATCAATCTGTAGGCTATGTTCCGGTTTTACGTCACGGACACCCTTTTCTATCAAGGGCTAGGACGGTTGCCTTCTTGCGAAAGACTTGTTTTAGCATATGTAATCGTTACCCTGAGTGCATGCTCTTGCTAACTTCAGACCGTGACGGGGCGCGAACCCTCGACCTGACGCCTCAGAGTCGCGAACGCTACCGCTTGAGCCACGGTGACTACGAAAAAAACATCAATCTGTAGGCGATATATGGTGCTAATTTACAATGTGATGACTCATTGTAAAAATCTAGAGTTTTGGAACTTTGTAAAAATAAATCATTTACACTCCGGCTGTACTTGGGTAAATTTTCTCTTCATTCCTAGAATACTTTAAAAATTAAAAATAGTTCCCAGAATTGAATAACCTGTGCCATAGTCCTCTGAAACTGCCAATGAGCAGTAGCGAAATCTAATCGATGTTTAGTATAATTTCGCAAATGTTTGTGTTCAGCACAAGTGGTATTATATGTTGTTTTTTTTTTTTTTAAATGAGTGTGACACCGGTACAGGCAGAAACTGCCCTAATCAACAAAGGCCCGGGCACGAGAAAATACCAAGACGAAGGAAAAGAAGACGTTTAAGGACAAGGCAGAGATAAGGCAATGTCAAACAAAGGAAAACGACAGACAGAAAAAAACCAGTCAAAGTACAGAGGACCCAGAGACATGGAGGATTATGTACATGTCCCCCAATATCATCAATAGTCATTGTCCTGGTTGCAGCAAAGTTTCAAGTGACATAATAAAAGTTTGTGTCGTAGAATGAGATGACAACCGACTCTCTGGCTACACATTCTGACTGTTATAAACCAAATTTGAGAATGGATTTAGAAATGAATGAAATTCTGTAATGAGATATGAGAACGCATTTATCCCTCTCATCTATTATATACTTCTCCTGATGCCGTTCACATAGTTGGTGAGTACAGAAAAAGACATAATTTCATGAAAACTCCACAATTATGACCTTTCATCCTTCAAAAAGCAGATCTATCGTCATCTCAGGGATTAGTCCTTCATATCTCTGGGTCCTCTGTACTTTGACTGTTTTTTTTCTGTCTGTCGTTTTCCATTGTGTGACATTACCTCATCTCTGCCTTGTCCTTAAATTTTTTCTTTTCCTTCGTCTTGGTATTTTCTCGTGCCCGGGCCTTTATTGATGAGGGCAGTTTCTGCCTGACCCGGTGTCACACTCATAAAACAGAAAAAATGAAACGATTTCCCTTGGGTGTATGGTGGTTTGGAATGCCAAATCATGTTGTTTATTTGGCCAAAACAAAGATTTGGTTGCCAGAGATTCTTCGAAATTAAGACCTAAGAAGTTATATTCGTTTAATGTGTCTTCTAGAAAAATAAATTTCGAAGATAATTTTGCTTACTGCACTGAACCCAGTCCAAAACCTTCCTGTGTTCGTAGTATTTGTCTGCGTAAGTGAGGAAGTTTGTGGGGTTGAACCAAAAGACCGTCGGCTTTGTAAGATTTTGTGACGAGTAATGTGTTAAGACTTTCAGTTCTATTTCTCGTTACTTTAGATCTTCCACTCATCGATGAAACGGCTCCTTTAAGGTGGGAAATTTATTCCATTACCACAAGTACTTACTCTTACAATACTTCCCAGTTTATGCTTCAGTGACGTAACATGAAAAGGTATATCGATGTTAAATTAATTAGCCCAATCAAAACATTCGAGATCACTTTGATCAATGCTATGGTTACCTAGGTTAATGTTATTAGAGACTGTTAAATTAGCAATCTCTAATAACATTTTAACCTAGGTAACCACACAATTGCTCAAAGTGGTCTCGTATCTAAATAAGCACTCTGTTAGGCAAATAAGAACGTCACAATAGTTCCATTCCCCTTCATCTTCTGAGATGTCTGAATAAAAACAGAGAACTTCTTCTGTTACATTTCTGTAGAATCTAAGATTATAGACTAGTTCCAGTGAATATGTACAACCCACTAGATTTAAATCCAAAGTGCATAGCAAATCCAGCTTTTGCATATCAGAATAAGCAATCCCTCCCATTCACTAAGTTTCTGCATATATTTAGAGCAAAATTACTGCCGTAGTGTTAATCATCATAACCAAAGTCAATCTGGGGAATACGAGGATTAGCAGGGGTGATGTTTGAATATATAAGGAAATTTAAAAAATACTCATTGTTGTTTCTGCGTTAGTTTAACTTTTTATCTACATGAATTTTCTAGGAAAGTTATATTTCTTTTCAGTGTGTGTATTACCCTCTTACTTATTGGTTCAATGACATGTCTACTTATAAGTTACTCTTAGTTTTGTAAACGAATAGCCATTGTAAAAAAAATGGAAGTAAATGTTTGTTTGTTTGTTTGAATGTTGCAGTATACTACTCTTAATGACGTTTGACAATTGACAGGTCACTTAATAATAATCATGATAATAATAAACCTTTATTTCCATAATAATACAATGGGTATTCGTCAGCCGGGGAAAGCCCCAACCCCCCACTGTGGTGCCTAGCCACAGCAGTAACCTGCCAGTAAACAGCTTAAACTCTCGGTCTTGGACGGGAACCGATCTCTCGACCTCGTGAATGCGAAGCCAGAGCGTTACCACTGTACTAGCCACTGTACGTTTGACAATTGACAGGTCACTTCGAGTTGCTGCATTACCATTCTCTTAGCCTGAAAGTAAAAATGCTTTGTAACATAGTGGACTTGAAAGGTTAAGTCTACCTCCATTGCAGATTCCAAAGCCAAGGAGGACGTATCCAAAAGGGTACGAATATTTCACAATTATCAAAAACGACGCTTTCATTCTCTCGCGAAGCCCAGAACACATCTTAAGGGGGGTTTACACGGTCACACGGTTCGTCGAACGCGGTTCGACAGACAAGTGTTTGAAGTGATGTTCGAACGTGTGAACGGGGTATTTGGTTGTTGAACACGTTTGCCAAACGTGTTCGACAACCAAATACCCCATTCACACGTTCGAACATCACTTCAAACACTTGTCTGTCGAACCACGTTCGACGAACCGTTTGACCGTGTAAACCCTCCTTTAGGAGGGACGAAAGACCCAAAGCATGAACAAACAGTGTAGACGTTTCTACGCGCTACTCATCGTAAAGTAAATATGAAATAAAAGAAACAAAAGATTTAATAAATAGTGAGGAAGAAGCGAATGGGAGGAGATAGATAATGGGCATTCCCTCTCAAATGAAGAAACAATTCAGCCATTGCTGGAATTTCCCTTTTTCTATATACGATGCTATTATAATGTTTGCACTGTCAATATATTTTACGTTTTCAGTATACATGAAGCTGTAGTCACCGTGGCTGAAGCGGTAGCGTCCGCGACTCTGAGGCGTTTGGTCGAGGGTCGCGCCCCGTCACGGTCTGAGGTTAGCAAAGGCATGCACTCAGGGTAACGATTACATTTGCCAAAACAAGTCCTTCGCAAGAAGGCAACCGTCCTAGCCCTTGGTTGAAAAGGGAGTCCGTGACGTAAAACCGGAACAAGTATACATGAAGCTCTTAAGATGGGATATTTTTGACCTTATGGAAACTTGAGCTAGAGGAGATATTGTTCCAGCACTAACCCCGCACTCAGTGGATATTCGCATAGCTTTGCTAACTTAGAGGGACTATCAGTGAAAGAAAATTCATAATGTTCTAGAAAAAAAAGTTATAATCAGAACATATCATACATGTTCAACGGCCTTAATAAGTCTTAAGACATAACAGCCATTGATACAGTGTAATCACTGTCTGAGGTTAGCAAGGGCATGCACTCAGGGTAACGATTACCTCTGCCAAAACAAGTCCTTCGCAAAAAGGCAATCGTCCTAGCCCTTGGTAGAAAAGGGAGTCCGTGACGCAAAACCGGAACAAATCACCGCGTAGCTAATTTGCCCTCGCTTTACATAATAGATATATGTATATACAGAGTAAATAAATGTGAATAAAAAAAAAGAATCTCCTGTGCTGATGTTCGTTTTAGCAAAAGAAGAAGAAGAAGAAGAAGAAGAAGAAGAAGAAGAAGAAGAAGAAGAAGAAGAAGAAGAAGAAGAAGAAGAAATAAAAATGAAAATAAAAATAAAAATAAAAATAAAAATAAAAATAAAAATAAAAACAAAAACAAAAACAAAAATAGAAATAAAAATAAAAATAAAAAGACAAAGGCAAAGTCAAAGAAAAAAAGAAAAAAAGAAAAAGAAAAAGAAAAAGAAAAAAGAAAAAGAAGAAGAAGAAGAAGAAGAAGAAGAAGAAGAAGAAGAAGAAGAAGAAGAAGAAGAAGAGAAAAAGAAAAAGAAAAAGAAAAAAGAAAAAGAAAAGGAAAAAGAAGAAGAGAGAGAAGAGTATGAACATGAGTTTAAGGACACCAATACCTATCGGATTGAGGATGTAGTCGTCACTGCCACGAATCTGAGTGACAGCGGGCCAAGTGAGTGAGTGCAACCGTCCCCTTAAGAATGACATTCAGTATTGAATGTTGAGACCACGTTCCACTGCTGCCTGTCCCATATGATTTAACTAAGTGCATCTAAAGGGGGGTTTACACGGTCAAACGGTTTCTTCGAACGCGGTTCGACAGACAAGTGTTTGAAGTGATGTTCGAACGTGTGAACGGGGTATTTGGTTGTCGAACACGTGTTCGATTTGTCGAACACGTGCTCGACAGTCAAATACCCCGTTCACACTTTCGAACATCACTTTAAACACTTGTCTGTCGAACCGCGTTCGAAGAACCGTTTAACCGTGTAAATCCCCCTTAAGGTTTAAAATTGGTTTGTAGCACATTCCACATAGCCAGCAGAGGAAGAAAGAAATGAAACGGTTATAGACTCTTTTTAATGCAGATAATGTGATATATTTTCAAATTCTATTCTTTTAAACTTCAAATTCAAATTCAAAATATTTATTTTCATTCATACAATGTAGCTTATCCAGAAAATTAAGATTATCTTGAATTAACCTATGTATATACAATTACCAATAAACAATAAATAATCAGAAAACTGAGTTAAGAGTATACATAATAATAATAATAATAATAATAATAATAATAATAATAATAATAATAATAATAATAATAATAATAATAATAATAATAATCACAATAATAATAATAATAATAATAATAATAATAATAATAATAATAATAATAATAATAATAATAATAATAATAATAATAATAATAATAATTTTTTTACCTTTATGGATAACGTTTTTCCTGGATAATTACTTCTTGAATAATAGTTCCAGAGGCTATTTTTTTTTCTATAATTGTGAAACCAGAAAAGGCCAAATAAAAAAAAATAAAAAAAAATCTTACCTCATCGGGCCTGAGCAAGAAGAAACAAAAGTAAAGAGAAACAGAGATGGCAAGTGTTGTGACTTGTCAGATGTGGAGGGATAGTAAGAGATGTGTAACGACTATCCAAGAATATTCGGTGTTGATGTAGGTATATAAAAAAAAAAAAACGTAACTGAAGGAAGACTGAACAGCGAACTTTCTTGGACAGTCCTATTTAAGTCCAAAAGACCTTTCAGCTGTAGTATTGGAAGGGTCAGATGGTGTCATGGGCCAACCTACTACATAAAATATTTATGAACTAAAAAAATATATTTTAATAATAATAATAATAATAATAATAATAATAATAATAATAATAATAATAATAATAATAATAATAATAATAATAATAATAATAATAATAATAATAACAATAATAATAATAATAATAATAATAATAATAATAATAAAAATAATTATGATAATATGATGATGATGATAATGATTATACAATAATCTATCTATCTACCTTGGCTGTTTCCCCCTTTAATTGGGGGTAACCGACATCAAGAAAGGAAAACAAATAGGGGGATTACTTTGCTCTATGGGCAATGACGAGGGAGCTAGCGACCGTTCAGATGGCACTGCTGGAGTGCCACAGCCCATCCTCCCGGTTCTTCCACAACCTGTGTCGCTTCACAACTGCCAACTCCTCCTACTGCCCCTACCACAGGGCTACCTCTGTAAGATGCAGCCCCGTGGTAACAGCAGATGCCCATCAGAGCTGCGTCACAATCGCTCGCCACTCATTCTTATTCCTAGCACGCTCGCTTGCTTCCCTCACATCCATCCTCCTATCATTCAGGGCTCTCCTTACTCCATCCATCCATCCAAACCTAGGCCTCCCTCTAGTATTTCTCCCATTAACTCTCGCAATCATCAACTTTTTCAGCAGCCTTTCCTCATCCATCCAATAATAGTGATAATAATAATAATAATAATAATAATAATAATAATAATAATAATAATAATAATAATAATAATAATAATAATAATAATAATAATAATAATAATATTCCCATTAGTTGAGGTCAATGGCCATCACTGAGGTAATATTAATTTAAAGAAACAGTTAAAAAAAATTCTACTCGAAAACTTATCCTGATTTACGCTAACCCAACCGAGCCAAAATCGATATCGTAACCAAATCTTGTCTTCATCAAGCGTGTGCTTTACGTCACAAACTCCTTTTTTTTTACCAAGGGCTAGGAAGGTCGCCTTCTTGCGAAAAACTTGTTTTTGACACATGTAATCGTTACCCTGAGTGCATACCCTTGCTAACCTCAGACCGTGGTGGGGCGCAAACCCTCGACCTGACTCCTCAAACTCGCGGACGCTACCGCTTGAGCCACGGTGACTACTCAAGTCTTCACCAAGCAATTGTTCCAATATAGTTTGAACAATATTCTAAATCTGTCAATACATTTTTTCTCTTGTTTTGAAAATGACAGCATATTTTTATGTCTTTTCTTTATGTACTTCTCATTTTACAACTCTCTCTCTCTCTCTCTCTCTCTCTCTCTCTCTCTCTCTCTCTCTCTCTCTCTCTCTCTCTCTCTCTCTCTCTCTCTCTCTCTCTCTCTCTCTCTCTCTCTCTCTCACAGAGAGTATATCATTGAAGACATTCTTCCTGAGAGTAGAGGCACTGAGGACATGAGGAGGAACTATCCGAAAGGAGATTACATCAAAATGAATGAGCTTTTTGCAGTTATTGACTGGAGAACCTTATTTTACAACAAATCTGTACAAGAAATGTATGACATCTTTTGTGAGAAATATGGGAAGATAGTAGATTGCTGCATACCTGTCACCAAAGTAGGTGTAATTCATGCCAGAGAGAAATGGTTCGATAATGGGTGTAAAAGAGCTAAGGAGTGGAGAGACAAATGCTGGAAAAGGTATAGGAGGAGAAAAAACATAAATGCCTGACAAACCTACAAAAGAGCAAGAAATGACTACCTAAGTAAAAGGAGAGAGGCAGAGAGAGATTATGAGAGGGACATCACCAAGAAGGCTAAAGAAAATCCCAAGCTTTTCCACAGCTTTATCAGAGGAAAACTGAAGGTAAAAGAACAGGTTTTAAGGCTAAAGAGAGCGGATGGAAGCATCACTGAGACGGACGAAGAGATCTGCAAAGAATTGAACAAGGAGTTTCAGTCAGTATTTACAGTAGAAAATACCCCACCCCCTCAGATTGCAGTGATAGAAGCTCAAGGGCCGGTATTAGAGAACATCAACCTTACAGCCACAGAGGTATGCAAAGCGCTGATGGATTTAGATGTTCAAAAAGCTACAGGTCCTGATGACATATCCCCTCATGTGCTTAAAAAATGCGCAAACACAATATCAGTGGCACTAAGTATCATATTTAAGGAGTCACTGGAGTCGGGGGAGATTCCAAGATGCTGGAAACAAGCAAATGTGATACCTATCTTCAAAAAGGGAAGGAGGGATACGGCTCTGAACTATAGACCAGTTTCCTTGACCAGCATAGTTTGCAAACTTATGGAGAAACTACTAAGGAAACATATCTCTCTTCACTTGGAATCCTTCAACTTTTTGTCAGTGAGGCAACATGGCTTCAGAGAAGGAAGATCAACAGTAACAAACTTATTAGAATTTTATGATGAGGTAAGCCAAATCTTACAGGAAAGAGAGGGCTGGGCAGATTGCATATTCCTAGACTTCCAGAAAGCGTTTGACACTGTTCCACATGGGAGACTTATTAGGAAGCTGCAATCAATGGCTAGAATAGGTGGAAATGTCTTGGAATGGATAAAAACTTACTTAGAAGGAAGGGAACAGAGGGTTAGAGTAAGACACTCAGTGTCTGAATGGAGAAGAGTTAGTAGTGGAGTTCCACAGGGTTCAGTTTTAGGGCCACTTTTGTTCCTTGTATATGTAAATGACCTACCAGAGTCTGTAAATTCATTCATGAATATGTTTGCAGATGATGCAAAGATTGTGAAGAAAGCAAAAAACGAGAACAATGGTAGAGAACTTCAGGAGGATCTAAATAATCTGCATGAGTGGTCAGAAAAGTGGCTAATGAAATTCAATACCTCAAAATGTAAGGTAATGAGAATGGGTACAAGTGCAAGAAGGCCCAAGCTTGACTACTCGGTGGCTGGAGTACAACTTCAAGAGACAGAAAATGAGAGAGATCTAGGAGTAAACATACTGGCAGATTTGTCTCCAGAAATACATATAAATGGCGTAGTAAGGGCAGCATATGCATTCTTATCAAATGTAAGGGTAGCCTTCAGGCACATGGACAAGGAAATGTTCAGAAATATTTATGTAACCTATGTGAGGCCAAAACTCGAATATGCAGCCCCCTTTTGGAATCCGCACTTGAAAAAGCACATAGCTAAGCTTGAAAAAGTTCAAAGACATGCCACGAAACTGGTGCCAGAAATACGCAATCTCGGTTATGATGAGAGGCTGAGGGAATTAGACTTGCCATCACTCGAAGCTAGAAGAGTAAGGGGGGATATGGTGACAGTCTTTAAATTCCTTCATGGTTATGATAGAGTGGATAGGGATCGATATTTCGATATGGCTGGCTCTAGAACTAGAGGTCATAATTTGAAGCTTCGTAAGAAAACTTGTTTGCAGGATGTAAGGAAATACTTTTTCAGTGTAAGAGTAGTTGATAATTGGAATTGGCTAAGCGAGGAGGTAGTAAATGCTATCTCAATCCATAGTTTTAAGGACAGGTACGATAAGTATCACTAAGTCTAAAAATGGAACCGATCAGGAGACGGGAAGATACGAGCTTTGGGCTCTTTCCCGTAAACACAATTAGGTAATCACAATTAGGTAATCACACACACACACACACACACACACACACACACACATAAACAGTGTCACAGTTTTTCCTAAGGGCTTCAGAATACTAAGGGTCGAAAGATCTGAGAGGACTGGTGGAGGGATAGCACTGCTCATAAGTGAGAGGATTCAAGTTGAAGAGATAAACTTGGCTATAGAAAGTGAGTTCAGGGAATTTCTTGTTGCTCGCATAAATACTGGGTCAGAGAGCATTATAATAACTGTTGTGTACAACCCACCAAGGAACCAAAATAGGCTTGAAATTTATGAGGAAAGTCATATAGGTACGATTGAAGTCATAAACTCAGTTGTTAACATGGCGCGGGAGAAAAAATGTAGGATTTTGATTATGGGAGACTTTAATCATAAAGAGATAGATTGGATAAATCTTGACCCACACAGTGGTGAGGACTCCTTTGGGGCAAGATTCCTAGATTGCGTACAAGGGAATTTCCTACACCAACATGTAATGGAACCAACAAGAGCCAGGGGTGGGGATGAGCCATCACTACTTGATGTGGTGTTCACAGATAATGTGTTGGATATTGAAAATATTGAGTATGAACCACCAATTGGAAAGAGTGACCACTGTGTGTTGTTGATGGAGCATATCATTGAAGACATTCTTCCTGAGAGTAGAGGCACTGAGGACATGAGGAGGAACTATCAGAAAGGAGATTACATCAAAATGAATGAGCTTTTTGCAGTTATTGACTGGAGAACCTTATTTTACAACAAATCTGTACAAGAAATGTATGACATCTTTTGTGAGAAATATGGGAAGATTGTAGATTGCTGCATACCTGTCACCAAAGTAGGTGTAATTCATGCCAGAGAGAAATGGTTCGATAATGGGTGTAAAAGAGCTAAGGAGTGGAGAGACAAATGCTGGAAAAGGTATAGGAGGAGAAAAAACATAAATGCCTGGCAAACCTACAAAAGAGCAAGAAATGACTACCTAAGTAAAAGGAGAGAGGCAGAGAAAGATTATGAGAGGGACATCACCAGGAAGGCGAAAGAAAATCCCAAGCTTTTCCACAGCTTTATCAGAGGAAAACTGAAGGTAAAAGAACAGGTTTTAAGGCTAAAGAGAGCGGATGGAAGCATCACTGAGACGGACGAAGAGATCTGCAAAGAATTGAACAAGGAGTTTCAGTCAGTATTTACAGTAGAAAATACCCCACCCCCTCAGATTGCAGTGATAGAAGCTCAAGGGCCGGTATTAGAGAACATCAACCTTACAGCCACAGAGGTATGCAAGGCGCTGATGGATTTAGATGTTCATAAAGCTACAGGTCCTGATGACATATCCCCTCATGTGCTTAAAAATGCGCAAACACAATATCAGTGGCACTAAGTATCATATTTAAGGAGTCATTGGAGTCGGGGGAGATTCCAAGATGCTGGAAACAAGCAAATGTGATACCTATCTTCAAAAAGGGAAGGAGGGATACGGCTCTGAACTATAGACCAGTTTCCTTGACCAGCATAGTTTGCAAAGTTATGGAGAAACTACTAAGGAAACATATCTCTCTTCACTTGGAATCCTTCAACTTTTTGTCAGTGAGGCAACATGGCTTCAGAGAAGGAAGATCAACAGTAACAAACTTATTAGAATTTTATGATGAGGTAAGCCAAATCTTACAGGAAAGAGAGGGCTGGGCAGATTGCATATTCCTAGACTTCCAGAAAGCGTTTGACACTGTTCCACATGGGAGACTTATTAGGAAGCTGCAATCAATGGCTAGAATAGGTGGAAATGTCTTGGAATGGATAAAAACTTACTTAGAAGGAAGGGAACAGAGGGTTAGAGTAAGACACTCAGTGTCTGAATGGAGAAGAGTTAGTAGTGGAGTTCCACAGGGTTCAGTTTTAGGGCCACTTTTGTTCCTTGTATATGTAAATGACCTACCAGAGTCTGTAAATTCATTCATGAATATGTTTGCAGATGATGCAAAGATTGTGAAGAAAGTAAAAAACGAGAACAATGGTAGAGAACTTCAGGAGGATCTAAATAATCTGCATGAGTGGTCAGAAAAGTGGCTAATGAAATTCAATACCTCAAAATGTAAGGTAATGAGAATGGGTACAAGTGCAAGAAGGCCCAAGCTTGACTACTCGGTGGCTGGAGTACAACTTCAGGAGACAGAAAATGAGAGAGATCTAGGAGTAAACATATTGGCAGATTTGTCTCCAGAAATACATATAAATGGCGTAGTAAGGGCAGCATATGCATTCTTATCAAATGTAAGGGTAGCCTTCAGGCACATGGACAAGGAAATGTTCAGAAATATTTATGTAACCTATGTGAGGCCAAAACTCGAATATGCAGCCCCCTTTTGGAATCCGCACTTGAAAAAGCACATAGCTAAGCTTGAAAAAGTTCAAAGACATGCCACAAAACTGGTGCCAGAAATACGCAATCTCGGTTATGATGAGAGGCTGAGGGAATTAGACTTGCCATCACTCGAAGCTAGAAGAGTAAGGGGGGATATGGTGACAGTCTTTAAATTCCTTCATGGTTATGATAGAGTGGATAGGGATCGATATTTCGATATGGCTGGCTCTAGAACTAGAGGTCATAGTTTGAAGCTTCGTAAGAAAACTTGTTTGCAGGATGTAAGGAAATACTTTTTCAGTGTAAGAGTAGTTGATAATTGGAATTCGCTAAGCGAGGAGGTAGTTAATGCTACCTCAATCCATAGTTTTAAGGACAGGTATGATAAGTATCACTAAGTCTAAAAATGGAACCGATCAGGAGACGGGAAGATACGAGCTTTGGGCTCTTTCCCGTAAACACAATTAGGTAATCACAATTAGGTAATCACACACGCACATCATAAAGGAACTGTGCAAAGCAATCCTAACCTTAACAAGAAATTCTATGGATAATAAAACTAAACTTGGTAAATTATTACTTTCACACCCCATTTAAGAAAAAAAATATGTATTATATAACTTTAGGTTAGGTTTGGTCACGTTATATAGGTTAGTTCACCCTCAATTAAGAAAAGATTCGATCATTGAAACTGCTGTTGCTTAGTTGCTGAAGAGATATTTATAGGATTTGTATTTTCATTTCACTAACTTGGGGTTGTGAGATTCGTGGCCGGTAATAAAGTCACAGGAAAAGAGCCACAGGTTAGGTTAGGTAGGCCAGGTCAAATTAGGTTAGGTTAAGTTTGACTTTTATCCCGTGACTTTTTTCTTTTACTTGTTTACGAGGTTTTCTAGTATTATATTTACCTTCAATATATATATATATATATATATATATATATATATATATATATATATATATATATATATATATATATATATATATTATATATATATATATATATATATATATATATATATATATATATATATATATATATATATATATATATATATATAGATATATATATATATATATATATATATATATATATATAGATAGATAGATAGATAGATAGATAGATAGATAGATGAAAAGTATATAACTAAATTAATAGATAAATCAATATATAAATGAATGAATGAATGAATGAATGAATAAATAAATAAATAAATAAATAAATAAATAAATAAAAGGCACATATTGAATTCGTGCAAAGAAAGTCCAACATTTCTTTTGTTGCAATGTTCACGCTGAGTCCAGTCGCAGAAAATATGAAAACAAAAATACAGGAAAAAATAAGAACAGCAAAAAAGTACGGAAAAATAGGGAAAAATCTGTATATGCACTTGTGTTTGTGTATGTATGTGTATTACAGTATGAAAAATCTTTCAGTTTGTGAAATGTATTAGTCCCATAAGACGTACCTAATGCAATGTTTGTGAGACTCCCGGTAAGCAAGTCTCAGGTAAAATGTCACAGAAAAAACTCTAACCTGACCTACTTAACCAACCTAACCTAACCTACTTAACCAACCTAACCAATTCTATCAATATAAACCTGTGACTTTATACCGGCCATGGTTTGGGAAGAATTTATCAGCAGCCATTTTGATTGTTTAGTGATCTGATCTCTCATTGGTGCGAAATGGTTACACTGTTTCTTGAAAATGACATGTTCCGGTTTTACGTCATGAACTCCCTTTTCTACCAAGGGCTAGGACGGTTGCCTTCTCGCGAAGGACTTGTTTTGGCAGATGTAATCGTTACCCTGAGTGCATGCCCTTGCTAACCTCAGACTTGAAAATGACATGTGATTGGAGGAGTTGCTTCACCTGCCATCTGTTGAGAATGTTTAAACTTGTTTAGAATCCTGGTAACATTGTTGTGATACACAATATGTCATCTATAGATTGGTCTTGTGTTTGTGGAATTGTGATATAGCTTCGGCTTGCAGTAGTAAAGTGTCATTTATGTTACTTTTCCTGCATTTGAGAATTGGCGTTATAGATGAGAGTTACAAAATAATTTGATAGAGAGTCATTTTATACACCCCTTCTATTTTTGAACTAAACTTTATAAAACTAACTTAAATAACCTAATTAATCTTACCTAAACTAATCTAGCCAACCTAACCTAATCCAAATTTTAAGCCTTAAGCTGAGTACCCACACGCGAACAGTTGTACTCTGTAGTGATAATGGAGTTCATATTCTTATTTACTTAATAATACTTAAAGATATTTTTACATATATTCATTTGGCAGATATGATAATTTTAATAAGCTTCTTTGTTACAATTATTTTTTTTTATTAAATATATATATATATATATATATATATATATATATATATATATATATATATATATATATATCTATATCTATATATATATATATATATATATATATATATATATATATATATATATATATATATATATATATATATATATATATATATATATATATATATATATATATATATATATATATGAATCATATTTTACCCCAACCGGGACTCGAACCTAGGACTTATGATTACTAAGTCAAGGCGCTACCACTACACCACGGAAGGTTAAAAGGAATCCAACCTTATGGCTTATATCTGCTATACTTAGGAATGAACGCATTCTAACTATATGCCACTATGTTCATATTACAGATTCCCCAACCTCACTCGTGGCTTCATTTTAGCATTTAATTCAATTCCCAAACTCATTCGGGCCATGAAATAACCAATCAAGCACATTACATATGTGAAAACATGAATCATATTTTACCCCGACCGGGACTCGAACCTAGGACTTATGATTACTAAGTCAAGGCGCTACCACTACACCACAGAAGGTTAAAAGGAATCCAACCTTATAGCTTATATCTGCTATACTTCGGAATGAACGCATTCTAACTGAATGCCACTATGTTCATATTACAGATTCCCCAACCTCACTCGTGGCTTCATTTTAGCATTTAATTCAATTCCCAATCTCATTCGGGCCATGAAATAACCAATCAAGCACATTACATATGTGAAAACATGAATCATATATATATATATATATATATATATATTATATATATATATATATATATATATATATATATATATATATATAATAAATAAATATATATATATAATATATATATATATATATATATATATATATATATATATATATATATATATATATATTATATATATATATATATATATATATATATATATATATATATATATATATTATATATATATATATATATATATATATATATATATATATATATATATATATATATATATATATATATATATAATATATATATATATATATATATATATATATATATATATACATATATATATACTATATATATATATATGAATCATTTTTTACCCCGACCGGGACTCGAACCTAGGACTTATGATTACATATATATATATATATATATATATATATATATATATATATATATATATATATATATATATATATATATATATATATATATATATATATATATATATATATATATATATATATATATATATATATATATATATATATATATATATATATATATATATATATATATATATATATATATATATATATATATATATATATATATATATATATATATATATATATATATATATATATATATATATATATATATATATATATATATAATATATATATATTAGGAATCCATATAGCCTCTAACTTGTCTTGGAGGAATCACATAATCCAAATTTCTAAATCTTCATCCAAAAATTGGGGGTTTTGTTTCGTTTTCGTTATGACTTTTCCTCATTGCAGTTACTTAAAATTTACAAAGGTCTTATCCGCCCCTGCTTAGAATACTGCTCACACTTCTGGGGTGCTTCTTCCTTTACTTATCTTCTTGATAGGGTTGAATCTAAGGCAGTCAGACTCATTAATGAATCTTCTCTTACTTCTAACCTGGATTCTCTCTCTCTTCGCCGTAAGGTATCTTCCCTTTCGCTTTTCTATCGCTACTACTTCCATCGCTGCTCTGATGAGTTGGCAAGTTGCATCCCTCCTCCACTGCCGAGGCCGCGTAACACTCGCCAAGCGGCATCATCTCACAGGTACTGTGTGGAGATTTGTAGCTCGCGGATTGGTTGGTGCAGCGACTGCTTCTTCCCATCTACCTCCAGACTCTGGAACTCTCTTCCTCCTAGGACCTATACTTTTTCTAATATATGTAAACGATCTAGTAAAATATTTACCTAACTGTTATGTCATTCAATATGCTGACGATACTCAAATCTTAATTGAAGGAGAAATTAATGATTTAGAAAATATTATTCGTAGAGCAGAAGAAATTTTGTATATGGCTAAACGTTATTTTCTAAAAAATGGTCTGTTACTTAATGAAACTAAAACCCAATCTATTCTTATCGGATCCAGACAATTATTATCAGAAGTTGATGACAATCTTCATATAAATTTTAACGGTAATATCATTAAGCCAATGAACTCGGTAAAGAACCTAGGTGTCTATTTTGACCGTTACATGAATTTTGAAATGCATATAGATGAAATTTATAAAAAAGTAATGGGTACTCTAATATATCTAAATAGGGTAAAAGACTCATTTGAAACATCAACTCGTATAATAATTGTCCAGTCCTTAGCTATGAGTTTAATTAATTACTGTCTCAAAGTTTGGGGATGTACAAATAAGACTCAATTACAATGAATACAAAAGTTACAAAACTTTGCAGCACGAGTGGCTGTTGGCAATGTAAGAAAATACGAGCACATCTCTCCTGTTTTAAAAGATCTAGAATGGATAAAGATTAGAGATAAATATGTTTTTGATATATGTACCTTTGTTTTTAATATACTAAGAAACAATCTTCCTGATTGCTTGTATAATTTTTCTACATTAAGCTCAGTTACCGGGTTAACTACCCGTCAAGGGGAAGATTTATTCATACGAAGGTCTAAAAACTGATATTGGCTCAAGAGATATAAACATTCGTGGACCTCATTTATATAATCAGCTTCCCAGAGAACTAAAAAATGCTGGTTCAGTGGATACTTTTAAATATAATCTTAAGAAGTTACTCTTAAAGGAAGATTTTACTTGTAATTTTTAATGGTACACTCATCTTTATGATTTGTTTGTTTTAGTATGTCTATATCGTACACCACAGATGTCTATCTGGAATATATATGTATCTTATTTGAATACCCAATGTACTTTGGAAATAAAGGTTTATTATTATTATTATTATTATTATTATTATTCTGTCTTTCCTAATTCTTATGACCTTTCATCCTTCAAAAAGCAGATCTATCGTCATCTCAGAGCCTAGTCCTCCATATCTTTGGGTCCTCTTTACTTTGACTTTTTTTCTGTCTGTCGTTTTCCTTTGTGTGACATTACCTCATCTCTGCCTTGCCCTTAACCTTTTTCTTTTCCTTCGTCTTGATATTTTCTCGTGCCCGGGCCTTTATTGATGAGGGCAGTATCTGCCTGTCCCGGTGTCACACTCTTAAAAAAAAAAAATAAATAAATAAATAAATAAATATATATATATATATATATATATATATAATATATATATATATATATATATATATATATATATATATATATATATATATATATATAAACCCTAACCATCCATAATAAATTTTCTTAGCTTTTTTCCTAACTTGGGGTGAGGAAGTAAACATTTACCAATGTTTCACTATTCGTGATAGAAATCGTGTTTTGAAAATAAAGCGCTTTTCAAGGAAAGACCAAGAAATAAGTGGCAAGCTTAATTTATTGTTTTAATGAAGAAATAATTTGAATACTCATTCTTTTCAAATATTTATGAACCGTATATTTAATTAGAAAACTAATTAAACTGTTTCAACCACAACCATCAGCCGACCCTTTCCAACCCATTATCTATGCTACTGAAATGCTTCAGACTTAGTATTTATGTTTTACCTAACCTAACCTAACCTACAGTTTATTACTTTTTTAGATAACAGTAAGTCAGAAGGGTGCTAATATCCTTTTTTTTTTTTTTTTTTTTTTTTTTTTTTTTTTTTTTTAAATCCCAGACTTTGCAATAAATAGGTACAACTGCGCTATGGTGAAACAGTGAATTCATTGTCACTAAAGTTATATCAGAGTACATTTAATTTTAATCATACTGTTTACTCTCTCTCTCTCTCTCTCTCTCTCTCTCTCTCTCTCTCTCTCTCTCTCTCTCTCTCTCTCTCTCTCTCTCTCTCTCTCTCTCTCTCTCTCTCTCTCTCTCTCTCTCTCTTTTTTTTTTTTTTAAGCGACAGACCTAGCAACGCTACTGTGACCATAAGACGTTAAGCTTTCATTTGAATGCCATGCGGGATTTCATAACTTTTTTTTTTATTAGTTTACAAAAGAGATCTGTTAATGATTTAGCAATAAACTGTCTTGGAATATATTCAAGACAGAAACATTAACAGCAACAACAACAAATATAAGAATAACAACATTAATAATAATGATAATAATAATAATAATAATAATAATAATAATAATAATAATAATAATAATAATAATAATAATAATAATAATAATAATAATAATAATGATATTAATAATATTATTATTATTATTATTGTTTTTATTATTATTATTATTATTATTATTATTATTATTATTATTATTATTATTATTATTATTATTATTATTATTTCGAATTCACTTTTACGCTCGTCAGCTCTTTCACTACAATGAATATAAGTGTGTTTGTAGTCTGAATTATATATACAAGATACGGGAAAATTATGATCTAAGAGTTTCTCCTTACTATTTGCGGTATTTGAATTACGTTTTCTTTATCAAGCGACGCATCTTTCAAAGAAAATGAGAATTGAAGCGTATAGAAATGGAATCAGAACAGAAACTACTTTTTTTTTTTTTCTGTTAAGAAGAGTTTTATATTATTTACTTCATTGTCCTTGAAGAAAAATATTTTGGGTTAAGATTCATCCTATGCATTCCTCCATAATTCGCATTTGTACTTTATTTAATAGTAATTGTTTGACATGTGTATCTGGGGATAACTTCACCCTCTTTTGGAAAACTGTTACTCTGATCAATATCACGCAAATAGATTAATGGCTGATTAATAAATAAAAGCCAAATCATATAGATTAGGTTAAGCTGTGACAGATTGGATAGGGATTTATATTTTGATATGGCTGGCACTAGAACTAGAGTTCATACTTTGAAGCTTCGTAAGAAGACTTCTTTGTAGGATGTAAAGAAATACCATTTTTTTTTTTTTTTAGTGTAAGAGTAGTTGATAATTGGAATTCGCTAAACGAAGAGGTAGTTAATGCTAACTCAATCCATAGTTTTAAGGACAGGTATGATAAATATCACTAAGTACAAAATTGAACCGATCAGGAGACGGGCAGATACGAGCTTTGGGCTCTTTCCGGTAAGCACAATTAGGCAATTGCACACACACACACACACACACACACACACACACACACACACACACACACACACACATCACATATATATATATATATATATATATATATATATATATATATATATATATATATATATATATATATATATATATATATATATATATATATATATATATATATATATATATATATATATATATATATATATATATATATATATATATATATATATATATATATATATATATATATATATATATATATATATATATATATATATATATATATATATATATATATATATATATATATATATATATATATATATATATATATATATATATATATATATATATATGTATGTATGTATGTATTATACCGTGGGATACCTTCTGGTCCTCACATGTGTTTCAAATCTCCTAATCTTGAAACAGAATTTTTTTTTCAAGAGTTTCCCATCCATTTTTGTACGAACTGTGTAGAAATATCTCTGAGGTGCCATTGAACATTACATGAACTCTCAGCTGAAAATCAACAAAATCAAGCTTTTTTTTTTCTCTATAATCCTAAGCTTACTCTCTAGTTCGGTGCAACTCCACTACTCTACCTCCTTCCTCATCAAATAATCATGTTAATCTTCAATGAGTTGCTTTATGAAGATTTTGTAAAGATTAATATTAAGCAAAAATGTTCCCATTTGATGTTCCCTTCAAAAAAACATTAATGAGGTACTAGAATATTCTAGCTTGAACCATACAGACATACTGTAAATGAAATATTAAAGATTCATCTAAGTATACTGTATGTTATCAATATCAGAGACTCTTCAGTCTTCATTTACTGAAGATAGTATACAGTATTCTGCTTATGAATAATTCTAACTTCGTTAACTTAAACAGCAGTAGGTTTTAAAAGAGGAAATGAAAATAAAGAAAAGCGACATGACTTGGGCATTTATATTTGATTTTCTGGATTTCGAATAGATAGTTTTTAGGAGCACACTCTTGCGACTGCATCTATCGTCATCGTACCGGATGTCGAGAAGTTGCAGGTGACATCGTACACATCTGTATCGTAAAACGAAATAACGACTGTTTCTCCAGCAATGCCATCTACAGTGACATACCACGTGCTTGAAGTGCCAGACCCAGTAATATTTGATATTCTTTGGGGAGATACGGTGGTCCATTTCTCCTTTTCTCCTAGTAAGAAGATCTCCCCTGTTTCAGTAAACAGTGATGGGGTTGTATAAAACAAGCAAAAATTCATAAAACCTCCACAAGAAGGTAGTGTCAAAGTTTCACCTTCATTTACTAATACTGTGAATAGCGAGCCCTCTGGGTAGTTTTGCCAGAGGAGGACCTTGGTAGCTAATGCTTCCTCAAGATTTAGGTCAAATGATGTCAATATCAACTCGTTTTCAATTTCAGCTAGAAAGATAATACCAAAGTTGAGATTGTTTATGTTGCTATAACCTGTCCAGACTTCCTTATAGTCTTGAGATATAAAATACTTATCAATAACAGTCAGAGGTTTTGTAGGTTTCAGCAGTAACCCATCAGCATTGCAAGATTTCATGAGGAGGTCCTTGTTTAAATTTTGGGCTCTGTCGCCAACTCCCACTGGTCCTCCGCTCAAGGAAGAGACGGCTCCTTGGAGGTATGAGTTGTACTCAAGTGCTTCTGGGCATTTATTGTCACAATAATCTCTTTCAGAATGATCCACAGTGACGTAACACCAAGGAGCAATATCATTGTCAGGATTTCGACACTTTGCACCATCAATACCAAATTCTCCTGCCCAGTCCACGCACACGCGGCCACTTTGAGTCACGTTGTGTTTTCCTTCATAAAAGATTCCATATCCGTTGAATAGGTAACAGTCTACTATGCAGATCTTGACATCGCAATATTCCCATTCCCACTCAGATTCTGGGATGTCTGAAAAGAGATACATGAATGATAGTCATATTGAGAATTATAAGTAAATGTTGAGAACTTTATATGATGGTGAAATACAAATAAAAAGTCAAAGTATTTTCTTTGACTCAGTCACCCCGCTTATAAGGGGGAATATGGCTGTGGTATATGGATGGAACGGAATACAAATAGATAAGAATACAGCACTAGAAAGTAACATGAGAATTATGCTTTTACCATATCCAGCTTTAGTGTAGCAGAATGCACCGTCTCTCTCATTCTCAGGGTTTTTACATAGATTGAGGGCTAATCCACTTCCATAGTGAGTGTCGTCATACCCAAAATCAGCCCAATTCACACAAGTCTTGCCAGAAGCTGCATGAATTGGAAAGAAAAATTCCTGCAGATTAATATACATTGGGTATTAAGAGATTTTCATTAAAAAAGATAAATACCGCGTGTCATTCAATATTTTGTATCATAGTAGTATTTTGTCGTACCTGAAACATTCACATTGGGTATTAAGAGATTTTCATTAAAACAAACAAATAAATACCACGTGTCATTCAATATTTTGTGCCATAGTAGTATTTTGTCGTACCTGAAACATTCACTCTTCCACCATACTGATACTGCAAATCCCAAGGAGGTAATATTCCATCAGGAAGGATCAACTCGCAGTCGTTGAATACGACGTCTTTGTTTTCCCTGGAACTCCAAAAGACGTCCTTATACGGAAGCAGCCCCAGGGCATGAGCGAATAAAGATGTTGTTCCTATACGCCATTGGTCCTAAATACAAAATAACAATTCAGGGAAGTAGTAACAAAGCCATATATTCTATACCTTCCAGCTCAATGACATGTTATAATTTGCTCTTAGTTGATAGTGGAATGTAGAACATATGAGTTTATATTGATATTATTATATATTATTTTTTGGGGGGTTCGCGCCCCGTCACGGTCTGAGGTTAGCAAGGGCATGCACTCAGGGTAGCGATTACATCTGCCAAAACAAGTCCTTCTCAAGAAGGCAACCGTCCTAGCCCTTGGTAGAAAAGGGAATCCGTGACGTAAATCCGGAACAAATTATATATTATTTGCTTTCATAGTATTACATGTTCTCACATCTCTTCACCACCACTACCACCTAAAAGTGCGAATTTATTACTACGCCTTGTCTATTCCGAGTTTCAGTCATGCTTACCGGGCTAAGTATGTAATCGTCACTCACGCGAATTTGAGTGACAGCAGGCAGTTTGACAGAGTGAAGCAGTTGCCTAGTTAGGGCCATACAGTATTGGATGTTAAGACCACGTTCTTCAGCAGCCTGGCCCATTTGATTCAACCAAGTAGCTCCCAAGGTTAAATTAGTGTGCAGAACGCTGTAAAAAGATATTAGCCATCAATGATTTTGGTGATAAATAATAACAGAAAGCATGTTATGCATATCCATATGTATTCGTATACTCGCTTAACTATTCAGTATTGCTGGAAATGTACACGAGAGATACAGTACTCTGTAAACATGTATTGCCTGTCCAGCCAGTCTTGCTCGTAAGTTTCCATTCCCCATGCCATGGCTTCGTCAAACAGATCATCCCAGAAGACCTTTTCCAGTGGTAGTGCTTTCTTCGTTTCATTATCAATAGCAAATGAGTAGATACCTGAACAATAAATGCAATTATTAAAATATAAATAATTTCTGGGATAAATAACGTTTAAATTTTCCGTCTAAATTGATACTGTTTAGTTAGACGTTTTTATGAGAACTCAGTTTAATATACAATTGACCATTTGGGATTGCTTTAAAAGGCATTTGAATACATATTTGATAATTTTTATCCCGATCGGGACTTGAACCTAGGACTTATAATTACTAAGCCAAGTCGCTACCAACTACACCACAAAAGGTTAAAGGAAACAGATCTTATAGCTTATATCTGATATACTTAGAAATGAACACATTCTATCTGAATGCCACTATGTCCTTTTAAAAATCTGTGGTGTAGTTGGTAGCGCCTTGGCTCAGTAATTATAAGTCCTAGGTTCAAGTCCCGGTCGGGGTAAAAATGATTCATTTTTCACATATGTAAAGTGCTTATTCGGTTATATTCAATAAATTAAATTTTAATATATTTAATAAATTCAGTTTTGAAATTACATGTGGGGTGACGACAAATCGCGTCGGACAATAAACTGTAAAATATTTGTATCGTTTCTAGCCACGATTTGAAAGAAGAGTAATATGTAGTAGTAACAGCATATGTAGATTTTCAGCCATGACCAGCAGAATATGTTAAATCACGTTGTATAGTGAATTATTAAAATAACTGTTTATGGGAGCATTCATATCGCATGGATATGACAGTTTTTATGGAGCATATTATATCATTAGCCAGTTGGATTTGCAGTCCGCAAAATACTCTTATATAGAAACAAACACAATTTTTCGCAATCTCTCCCCCCCCCCCTACAAAAATATTTTTACCTCCATTTTGTTGGGCATAATCATTATCACTGCTAAAATATCTATTATGAGCTACAATTGGCCATCCTGTTATGTCATGTATGTACTTAATTCCATCAGGGAACACCAGGTGTAACGCTGTCCAGTTTTTGACACCCCTTCCTTCTCCCTTGTGATACCACCAGGAGTCTAGTTGCAAGCGTCTGTAAACCCAATAGAAACTGTTAAGCTGATAAAGCCTTTCTTTTTATGTGGAATCAGTGGCATGAGGATTTAATGGCTTCAATTTCTATGAGTGTGGCACCGGGGCAGGCAAGAAATTGTCCTCATCAGGCCCGGATACCGAGACAACACTGAGACGTTGTATGTATTCATCTATTTCACTTTATGATACATACATACATACATACATACATACATACATACATACATACATACATACATACATACATACATACATACATATATACATACATATATACATACATACATACATACATCACATACATACATACATACATACATACATACATACATACATACATACATACATACATACATACATTCATACATACATACATACATACATACATACATACATATATAGATATATATATATATACAGAATTTTTATTCAATTTCCCTCACCTTATAGGTATATCATTAACATAAGTGTAGTTATAGATGCTTAAAAGAAGATCTCCGAAGTTGGCGAACGGAAGTGGATTGTAGTAGTGGGCTGCGCCATTGTCAGTGTAATAGGCTAAATATTTAGCACTCTCATCCGGCATCTTAGTCGAATCGTGATATGCCTTGACTTTCCGACCCCACTCTGTCAATACTGTATTATTTAACGACAGGAACTTGTATGGTACATGTACTTGTTTAAGACAAACATTTTCATACCCCAAAAAACAATATTTTATTCAGTACTTTGTGAGAGACTTGTAAAAATACAATGAAAAAATAATGAATAAGAAACCATTACATCTCCTAGTTACCATTACATCTCCTAATTACCATTATATCTCCTAATTACCATTACATCTCCTAGCTAATCAAGTAAAACATATCTTAAGTGTATATTTTACCTAGAACATTTTTATTGATGGAATACTGATTGGTTTGAATCATAACCTCCAAATAGAATCCAGGCGGTATATCTTCAGCCTGGCCTTGTACACCCCAGTCCAAAGTGGAGTCATTTTGGTTTCTCCAGACGTTAGTTGCCATTGGATCCGAAAGTAAGGACATCATGACATTGGGTAAATACGGATCTTCTTGTTGATATAAGATAATAATCCCACCATCCTCACCATCTCGAAACTTGGGTAATTCCGTGGGAGATTCCATGCTAATGGCATTAAAATTATGAATGATGATGATGATAATAATAATAATAATAATAATAATAATAATAATAATAATAATAATAATAATAATAATAATAATGATAATAATAATAATAATAGTAGTAGTAGTAGTAGTAGTAGTAGTAGTAGTAGTAATGATAATAATAATAATAATAATAATAATAATAATAATAATAATAATAATAATAGTAATAATAATAATAATAATAATAATAATAATAATAATAATAATAATAATAATAATAATAATAATAATAATAATAATAATAATAATAGTAGTAGTAATAATAATAATAATAATAATAATAATAATAATAATAATAATAATAATAATAATAATAATAATAATAATAATAATAATAATAATAATAATAATAATAACAATATTAATAATAATAATAATAACCTTTTGAATTTGAATTCCTGTTAATTCATATTTCAAAGAATACATTTGAATTCCATATGATTAGTCAAAAGAAACACCATATGACTGGCAGACATAAGCTGAAAAAATTCTCGTAGACACACCTGCCATGCTGAAATAATGTCCATCCCGTCATGTAACCTCCAGGAGTGATGAAACGTAGTCCGGGTGCTTCTTGACTGGTTGGGATTCTCACCCTTGGATACCCCACACTCACCTTGTCTTTGTCTCCTGTACTACATCCTAGAAGTTAGATTAGAGTGATTAAACGCAGTCCGGGAGCTTCCTGACTGGTTGGGATTCTCACCCTTGAGTACCCCACACTCACCTTGTCTATGTCTCCTGTACTACATCCTAAAAGTTAGATTATATTGAAAGAATTATATGTTGTATTTTTGTGATTCTAATGTATATGCGTACATGTAGTGGTGGTTTTTGTGTGCTTATTTGGAATCATAACCAGAAACTTCTTCATGAGTGTCAATTGGTTAAAAGTTGTGTCTATAGGGCGAACCCCTACACTTTAAAGCGTTCGTGTATTTTGTTAATCAGTCTTTTGTCGTTTGTTGGCTTTATAATTGTATATCCGGTATTTATAGTACAAAGATTGTGATCAACCAGTTTATAAGTAGCGGTACATTTGGTTAGACGTGCAATGCTTTTACGTTACTAGTGGAAAATGAAATAGATTTTGACTGTAGCTAGCAATCCTTTATTTTGCAATAACCAATTATGTTCGAAATCTTACATATCAGAAACTTCCAACATTACTTATTATTTCGAGTGACAGTTGATATATATATTTATTTATGGTTTAAATATTTCGCAAGAGTTTATTTGGCCTTGGACGTGTATGCCTTTTATTTTGCTATATAATTCTTAGATTAAGCTTCGAAATAGCATTGCAGAATCCGCATATGATGTATTTCCTGAATCTGGTGAGTTAGCATGTGTTACTCAATGAGGAATGTCATTACAATTTCATTATCTCCAAGTGCGACCTTTACCCTGAGTGAATGCCTTTTCCATCCTCAGGGTGTTTCAGGCCTTCTACTCGGCAGTGGCGGCCACAATAATAATAATAATAATAATAATAATAATAATAATAATAATAATAATAATAATAATAATAATAATAATAATAATAATAATAATAACAATAATAATAATTATTATTATTATTATATTATAATATAATAATAATAATAATAATAATAATAATAATAATAATAATAATAATAATAATAATAATAATAATAATAATAATAAATCCACATAATAGGGAACATATTTACCATAAGTATACAGCATAATTTTAGTTGTCTTTATACTTATTTATATTACGAACAAATATTTCAAGATATGGGTAGATGGTGTACTTTATAAAAAAAATGAAAAAAAAAACCTGCTTACATAGTAGCGATGTCGTGTGGCTTCTTCTAGCGCAAATTATTATTTGTTATTTCTAGTACAAGACATACATCTATCCTTATGGTTTTCTACACAGATTCTGTTTTGGTTTGAATTCTATTGTGATTACCTAATTGTGCTTACGGGAAAGAGCCCAAAGCGCGTATCTTCCCGTCTCCTGCTCGGTTCCATTTTGTACTTAGTGATACTTATCATACCTGTCCTTAAAACTATGGATTGAGATAGCATTAACTACCTCCTCGCTTAGCGAATTCAAATTATCAACTACTCTTACTCTGTTGTACGGTATCATGGCTGTTTACTTCAAGGTTTTAACTCAAATGTTTGTTTTCTACTTGAATTCGATT
>JAXCGZ010009557.1:110000-127500 GCA_037179515.1 Halocaridina rubra
CATGTATGGGGATTCTTTCTGGGGATCTCATCAATTTGTTTACGTGGCTTCTAAAGTGTTTTTAAGATGTTTTAAAAGACTTCTGTTTCCTCTCTCTTGCTCATTAAATTCTTGCTAGGCATTATACAACGGTTGCCATGTTTACCTCTCGTTTTCACTCCCCCGCCGTCTTCACTGCAGGCCCAGGTTCGTACACTACCACAAATTCTCTTTGTCCTAAGACTAGCAAGACAAAAAGGAAGCGATCGATGCATCTTCCGAACCCCTCCAGCCTGGCTTTTTCGTCCTACCCCCGGGCCGGTCTTGGCTATAACCACCCTTGTAGGAGACCTGCAACATCACAGCAACTTTCTCTTCAGTACTGCAATACACACGTACCTTCGAAGCAGACCTCGGGATGAAAATTTAAACCTATGTCACTAATACAGTTGTAAGAAAGGTTCCCTATGACTTCGGGGTACCAACAATGGCCATGCTTTGCCTCCCCTGCAACTGCAAGTGCTTGCAATCTCTATTCAATGGGCAACAGGTCTTGTTTGAGAGCAAACAAAATCTAAAGACTTTTAGAACTTGCAGGTCGGGGCTGCCTAGAAATAGGGTGGTAGTGGAAGGTATGTGTCTACACCACTAGATTATTATTCCAAGATACTTAGGACTTAGCTGAGAAACTGATACATAACATTACTCTACTACAGACATCAAAAAGAACAATCATTAAATGCTGAGAAAAGCCACTAAAGAAATATTCTTATTTGCAGTGGCTACAGTAATGTCAAGCACGAATTCAGATAAAAGATACAAATCATCAGGTTACTGCTGATTGCATTGCCAAAATAATAATTAGCAAAAGGCCATTGATAGATAGCAACAATAACAGTCAACATAATAATAACATTACTAACACTCATGATCATAATAAGAATAATAAAAAATGAAATAAAAATACTAAATCAGGAATAGCAATATATATACAATTGAGACTGGCATTCAGAAGTAAGAACAGAGTTCTATACTTATATTTCATAGTAATGCTCATTCTAACACAGAGTCTTTTACTATTCAAATTCCTGCTGTCATAATATATATATATATATATATATATATATATATATATATATATATATATATATATATATATATATATATATATATATATATATATATATATATATATATATATATATATATATATATATATATAGAGCATAAACGGCACCTTTTGGGTTCCCCAATTTGTCAATGGGAGTTTTATCTATTCTCCAAACAGTTGCGATATGTGGCACAAATATTTATGCAAAAGTCGGTACTACCGATGTCTTATCAGTAGTTATACAATAACAGCATGCAAAAATTTATCAACTGAAATAAAATGTAGGCACAATTATCACCTACCTTCACTGGAAAAAAAAAAAAAGAATCAATGACGGCAACATTCTCTTAGCATCGGAAGGAGCTCATGTCAGTCTCAGAGTAGAGAGAGAGAGAGAGAGAGAGAGAGAGAGAGAGAGAGAGAGAGAGAGAGAGAGAGAGAGAGAGAGAGAGAAAAGAAAGGTTGACTGGGTGAACGTGAAATACGTTGCGGTATCCACCCACGTGGTCAGGTGAGACGGGCTTCCTTCCTTTACATGCACTGAAATAAAAAAAAACTATGGCGGAGTATCTCTACATATTAAAAGAATAACTAAACAAATGAAAGTGAACGAACGTGAGCAATGACTTCATAGAGTTTTACGTTTATTGTCAGAGGGTTATTTTTATTCCCCAATTAACAAAAAACAAAAGCAAAAGAACTTAGTGTACAACTGCAGAAACATCGAAGCATAAATCCATTCCTTTCTGTTTAATATTGCTAAGGACTTTACTGTAATAGTATACACATCCTTGTCTATAATGACAATCTCTTTTTTCTCTTGCTATAAATCAGAGGGTTGAGTCAAAGCACACACTCTGTATGGCACCATATCTCTGATGAAATTAAAGCAAAATATTAAAATCATATGTTACAATATCTCTACTACTATCAACAAAAGTACAAATATCCTTTTCTTAGCAAACGTCTGATAATGACTTAAGTATTATTAATTTTAAATATAAAACTCAACATATAATCTCTGAGAATCTCAATTATCTTAATTAGCTCAAATGTAATTATAAATTCACGACAGTGATAGTGATTAACAATAATTATCGCTAGATAATCTTTTTTAAAACTCTTTTATTATAATATATCAAAGGGGTTAAGATTTTAAAGATTTTTCTTCATACAAAAAACTACAACAAAAAAACGGGAGTCTGAAAAAATATAAAAAGCCTGTCTCTGTGTATGCAATAATAAAACAAAAATCATATTTCATTCGCAACAGTAAAGAATGCATTTTGCTTAAGTTTCATAATCTCGTAAGGAGTTGTACAGGAACAATTTAACACATAAAATATGTATATTCTTCTACTATATCAAATTTACTTATTTGAATTATTATACAACAGAATTACCTCCGGAACAGGGAGAAGTTCGACATATGACTGTTCTATCTGTTTGCTCATATGTACGCACGGTTGTGTACTTTTATTATTACCATCCCTTTTATTACTTTATTTTTTCTGCTCTTATACTGCTCAAGGTTTGCCTTCAGGGCTGCTGCTGATTAGCTTTTGTGGGGAGGCGCGCATGTGGGCGCTGTTTTCTCCCCTGTTCCTTCGGCTTCCGGATCAGCTTCTGCTCTCTCAAATACGGGAAGCGGCTGTGTAACATTCTTGTTGTCATTTCGTGTCAGCTCACACTCTTTCTTTATGACCAAGCTGAAATAATTTTGATAAACATTATCATGGCTAAAGCTTTCAAAGTTTTATTTTATATATCCAACATATCTCTTCGGACAAGTAATGTATATCCTGCAGCTAGCAAAAACAAAGATAAAGAATCATTCATAGATTCACGTCATTATCACGTAATATCTATCTTGGAACTCTCGGAAATCGAATAATAATCTCATTGGCGGAGTAGGGGACGAAACAAAAATAAAACAAACTTTGCATCTCAACCATATCTTGGCAGGTGGAGACTAATTTTCTCAAAAATATTCCTCAATAGATATTGCAACAGCTCATCACCTCCCATAAATATACTCGGATATGGCATGCACATAGACCCAGCGGAGCAGGGGAACTACCTTCGCAGACTCCCCCAATCATGCTTCCCAACGGTCTTTCCCGCAATTCCACCCACTAGAACAACCCCCCCATTATACCCACAGTCATTCATACTCATTCTCTCTCACATTCGCCACTTTCAAGACACTCATTCTCTTTCTATCTGAAAAATTCCCATCTAGTCATTTTTCTATTTACTGTACATGTGCTTCCCTTCCCCTATCACTCTGAAGGAGTGGGTGTGTGAAATCTCGGTTGGGCCGCGTGGTCACATGACTTCCTCACCGGTCCTAGGTCCCATTTTAACGAACGAACAAACAAACAAACATTCTTCTCCCTTGAAGCTGCATTAGGGTGACACTTAAAAACCTCCCCTATTCCAGCACAGCACAAATTCCTCGAATTTACTTTTACTTTCGCCTGCATAGCGCGAAATTAAAAAACTCATCTCTAAATAATATCACGAAAATTTCTTTTTCTTCTAAATGAAATGCCACACACGTATCGCAATATCAATTCCCCATCATAACAACATTAAAAGAACGATCTGTCATCTCTGTTAAATTCTTTTCTCACCAAAATATTACACGGCGAAATAATAATAATAAAAAAAAAACTTGAAAACAGATGCAAGGATCTTATCACTCGATTTCTTACGCTTTAAGAGAATAATATAAAAATGATTTTACACATACTTTAAATATCAAAGATCAGTACAATTACTATATCTTTATCATAACGAGGTTGGAAGATCGATTGGACATTTCCCCATTCCTTTCTTAGAAATCACACGTGTTCAAAGGAAAACCTTAAAAGCGGATTCAAGTATACTTCTCACTATAATTCTTACACTTAAGAAATTAATATAATAGTGATTTCACGTACATTAAATTTTTTCAATTAAAATCAATACATTCGCATTCTTACAATTCAATTTAGGCATTAATACATATAAATGGAACACCATTTAAACGCAGTTACTCGTTATATTCTTCAAATTCTAACAAAAATGGAGTTTATTACTGCTTATAGCTATTAGTACAAATTATCCATGTTAGTAATGGGTACAGAAATTCTACTATTATTAACTTATAAGGAGCCACACCCCTCATAGGCGGGTTGGCTGAGTCAAATCATAACTACAAGATAAAATGGCGGCGTCCACCGACCTCAATTTATTTTAATAATTGTCCCATTACTCACTGGATACAGAACACAAGTACTTAGCTATTTTAAGGAGGTGGTCCTGAAGAACTTCATGGCAGAAGGCAATGGAGGAGGGGGATCTTCTTCCTTCTGGGCACAGGGGACACCCCCAACTTCTCCATCTCTCGTGTAGAATCGACGAATCACCATCTTCTTGGCTGGATCCGGCGACATGTACTTTTCGCAAGGGGCTTTTCCACTCAAAGCCCCGGTCACACTTTGACTCACTAAGAAATATCTTAGGAATAGTTCCTTAAAAGTTTCCCAATGTTTTATCATTGATCACTCGTCTCTTCTCATCCGCAGACCCAAGTATTTCAGGAAGTCGGCAGCGGGAATTATGGACGGACGATCGAGGTCTTTTACATTTGCTCTGTCGAAGTATAAAGATGAATCTTTAACTCGAGGCGCCTTTACAACCAGGGCACGGGGTGGGGGCATGGCCTGCTGCGTTCCCTGTGTCACCACGGGGCTCAGAGCGGCAGGCTGTTCGTCGATGTTTGAGGCGTCGGTTTCTGTCGGCGTTGACCAAGTTCCTTCTCAACGGAGCGGCGTCGGCAGGAGTTTGTAGGCGCCGCACGTGCTCCTACCATTCGAGAATTCTCCGGTGTTTGTCCTCGTCACTCATTTCCTGTATTGGAAGATATTGGATTTCTGCGTTTGCCATTCTTTTTTTTTCTTTGCACAGGTTTCGACTGATGTGAGAGTCTCTTCGTATGTGTCCCGACATGGGATCCGTACCGCACTGCCACCAGATTGTCGTAGTGATTTTAACTATTAGTACCAGACGGGTGCAAGGTAAGAATGGACAAGCGGTGGTTCCTTTATCTTAATTTATTCTAGAGTACAACATATTCGATGCCTCAATGCTCCCCACCCTATGACTATCAAAATCTATGATCTATTCGTGCCCCTGGTAAGATTCTGACTAACTGACTCTTTCTGACTGCCTCGGGTTTTCTTGAAGTACCCCAAAGGGCAGGGCGTGTCGCTAAATCCATTTCTACCAATTGACTTCAGGTTCAAAGAGAAGTCCCTCCTCTTGGGGGGAGGGGCTATTTCAGCAGGCCTGTAGAACAGAAGAGTTCTAAATCAGTTCATGGCTATTGGGTATCCCTCCAGGGCATATACAGTCAAAATGCTAGTGTTTCTTGTGGTTTTGGGCATGGCCGACTTCTGGGCCTTTCCCACACTTTTGAGGCACTTGACACCAGATGCTAAGTCCCATGGATCCAGCCATATATCTCGTTGACACTTTCTAAAACCATTGACCATACCCAGAAAAATAATTGGGAGAGTATTCAATTTCACCCTTGATCTCTAGCCTCTCATGTATCTCTTCAAGACTTGTTACAGTTTCAGATCCTGGCTTCAGCAAGCTTCCATGTGACTTCAGTAAGACTTCAGTTATGCGACATCTATATATATATATATATATATATATATATATATATATATATATATATATATATATATATATATATATATATATATATATATATATATATATATATATATATATATATATATATATATATATATATGTATATATATATATATATGTATATATATATATATATATATATATATATATATATATATATATATATATATATATATATATATATATATATATATATATATATATATATATATATATATATATATATATATATATATGAATCATTCTTTACCCCGACAGGGACTCGAACCTAGGACTTATGATTACTAAGTCAAGGTGCTACCACTACACCACAGAAGGTTAAAAGGAATCCAACCTTATAGCTTATATCTGCTATCCTTAGGAATGAACGCATTCTAACTGAATGCCACTATGTTCATATTACAGATTCCCCAACCTCACTCGTGGCTTCATTTTAGCATTTAATTCAATTCCCAATCTCATTCGGGCCATGAAATAACCAATAAGCACATTATATATGTGAAAACATGAATCATTCTTTACCCCAACAGGGACTCGAACCTAGGACTTATGATTACTAAGTCAAGGCGCTACCACTACACCACAGAAGGTTAAAAGGAATTCAACCTTATAGCTTATATCTGCTATACTTAGGAATGAACGCATTCTAACTGAATGCCACTATGTTCATATTACAGATTCCCCAACCTCATTCGTGGCTTCATTTTAGCATTTAATTCAATTCCCAATCTCATTCGGGCCATGAAATAACCAATAAGCACATTATATATGTGAAAACATGAATCATTCTTTACCCTGACCGGGACTCGAACCTAGGACTTATGATTACTAAGTCAAGGCGCTACCACTACACCACAGAAGGTTAAAAGGAATCCAACCTTATAGCTTATATCTGCTATACTTAGGAATGAACGCATTAAATGCTAAAATTGAATTAAATGCTAAAATGAAGCCACAAGTGAGGTTGGGGAATCTGTAATATGAACATAGTGGCATTCAGTTAGAATGCGTTCATTCCTAAGTATAGCAGATATAAGCTATAAGGTTGGATTCCTTTTAGCCTTCTGTGGTGTAGTGGTAGCGCCTTGACTTAGTAATCATAAGTCCTAGGTTCGAGTCCCTGTCGGGGTAAAGAGTGATTCATGTTTTGACATATATAATGTGCTTATTGGTTATTTCATGTCCCAAATGAGATTGGGAATTGAATTAAATGCCAAAATGAAGCCACGAGTGAGGTTGGGGAATCTGTAATATGAACATAGTGGCATTCAGTTAGAATGCGTTCATTCCTAAGTATAGCAGATATAAGCTATAAGGTTGGATTCCTTTTAACCTTCTGTGGTGTAGTGGTAGCGCCTTGACTTAGTAATCATAAGTCCTAGGTTCGAGTCCCTGTCGGGGTAAAGAATGATTCATGTTTTCACATATATAATGTGCTTATTGGTTATTTCATGTCCCGAATGAGATTGGGAATTGAATTAAATGCTAAAATGAAGCCACGAGTGAGGTTGGGGAATCTGTAATATGAACATAGTGGCATTCAGTCAGAATGCGTTCATTCCTAAGTATAGCAGATATAAGCTATAAGGTTGGATTCCTTTTAACCTTCTGTGGTGTAGTGGTAGCGCCTTGACTTAGTAATCATTAGTCCTAGGTTCGAGTCCCTGTCGGGGTAAATAATGATTCATGTTTTCACATATATAATGTGCTTATTGATTATTTCATGGCCCGAATGAGATTGGGAATTGAATTAAATGCTAAAATGAAGCCACGAGTGAGGTTGGGGAATCTGTAATATGAACATAGTGGCATTCAGTTAGAATGCGTTCATTCCTAAGTATAGCAGATATAAGCTATAAGGTTAGATTCCTTTTAACCTTCTGTGGTGTAGTGGTAGCGCCTTGACTTAGTAATCATAAGTCCTAGGTTCGAGTCCCGGTCGGGGTAAAGAATGATTCATGTTTTCACATATATAATGTGCTTATTGGTTATTTCATGGCCCGAATGAGATTGGGAATTGAATTAAATGCTAAATTGAAGCCACGAGTGAGGTTGGGGAATCTGTAATATGAACATAGTGGCATTCAGTTAGAATGCGTTCATTCCTAAGTATAGCAGATATAAGCTATAAGGTTGGATTCCTTTTAACCTTCTGTGGTGTAGTGGTAGCGCCTTGACTTAGTAATCATAAGTCCTAGGTTCGAGTCCCTGTCGGGGTAAAGAATGATTCATGTTTTCACATATATAATGTGCTTATTGGTTATATATATATATATATATATATATATATATATATATATATATATATATATATATATATATATATATATATATATATATATATATATATATATATACATACATACATACATACATACATACATGCATACATACATACCTACATATATATATATATATATATATATATATATATATATATATATATATATATATATATATATATATATATATATTATACCCTCTGAGGGAGGGGATAAGAATAAGTCTTCCGTGTTCCCCTGCGTGTCGTAAAAGTCGACTAAATGGGGAGGAGCGAGGGGACTGGGAGTCTCCTCCTCTGTATTTACTTCCCACAAAAAGTCAAAGTATTTTGTTTGATTCAGCAAACCCCCTTATAAGGGCGAATATGGCTTTGGAATATGGATGGATGGATCATTATCATAACTTTGCAGCACATTAATTTGTCTTCCTTTTAGAGTCTGATGGAAGCATGAGATCAAGAAAATTAGGCCTATCTCACTCCATACTTCATATTCGAAGTTCCACCACTATGTGAGTGGCTTTTCTACTTTTTTTAGAGAGAGAGAGAGAGAGAGAGAGAGAGAGAGAGAGAGAGAGAGAGAGAGAGAGAGAGAGAGAGAGAGAGAGAGAGAGAGAGAGAGAGAGAGAGAGAGAGAGAGAGAGAAAATGGGCCGTAATTCCCCTTTCTTAATTTGCCAATAGCCAGCATTGCCAGGACCGAGACAGATGGTCAAATTATAATACATACTTTACTGATACAGAAAATATTCAATACAGACTATATTGAGAAATTCTTATTTCATAGAAAAAAAAAATCCCCCCAGATCCTAGTTTTATATGTCACTATTAGTCCCAATTATGTAAACACACAAAGTGTGGCTGAGGAATGGGCTTCATCGGAGGAATGTCAACTCCCAAATCGAGTACTGTAACCAATTGGCTACCACGGTCCCAAAAATATATGGGATAGATTTCCCGCCACTCAATTCTTTCCCATGCCTTCTCTTCTATAGATTTTCATTCATTTCCAGTCTTGCATTTCACAGTTCTCACCCAAGTAGGTCTGAGTCTTCTAGTTCTTCTGGTGCCCTGAGAAACCCAGTTTACATTGTCACTACCTGTGGGTGCGAAAGACATGTCCAAGCCATTTCCAGCTCTATTTAAAAGACATGTTCAAGACATTTCCAGCTCTATTTGAAAGATATGTCCATGCCATTTCCAGCTCTATTTAAAGGACATGTCCAAGCCATTTCCATCTCTATTTAAAAGACATGTCCAAGCCATTTCCAGCTCTATTTAAAAGACATGTCCAAGCCATTTCCAGCTCTATTTATTCATACCATTTCTACACATAAACTGCATTATGAAATAACATCTTTCTCTATCCTGCCATCTAACCTCTAATAATCTTCTTGAAGCATTTGGCCAGGAGCAGACGAGCGCCTAAGTGGCGACACATAACCGAGTTGGTGTGTGGCGGGGATGTGGCTTCCCATAAGTTTCCATTGTTTAGATGCGAAGCCATGCACAACTAGCGTCTGGGGCGAGCGACTGTGGCAGGTTGTCGCTGATCCCTGCCACTGCGTGGCATGGCATTGTGTTGAGGACCCGCACATACGAATGACTGTGGCTGAGCGACAGGCATGTGGTTTCACTGACATTTGACCGACTGCCTGACAGTCACATACCAAACATTTGTGAGGCAATAAGTCAAACTTTTCTCTTCGCCACACTGACCATTTCTACACTAGATATAGATCGCTTTATTATTGAAATTGAGGCAGTGCGGGGCGTAGCGCAGTGGCGTGGCTCTGCCCATACACATGGGCGGACTCAGTGGCATGGCTCAGTCAAGACACAGATGCTTAAACACGCTTCAGTGTGGACGCCACAGTGTCGCTGACACAAAGTTATTCGTCTGCTCCCGGCCTTATTTTCAACTAAATGGATTCGGTTTTACGACAAGAACACCCTTTTCTATTAAGGGCTAGGACGGTTGCCTTCTTGCGAAGGACTTGTTTTGGCAGATGTAATCGTTACCCTGAGTTTATGCCCTTACTAACCTCAGTCCGTGACGGGGCGCGAACCCTCGACCTGCTGCCTCAGAGTCGCAGATGCTACCATTTTGCCACGGAGACTACTCCTTATTTTCAACTAGAGAAAACCTTTATGATATAGCTTCATTGCCATACCATGATTCGTGTCCCTACAGAAACACAGACTGTACAAGACTATTGTATAATCATTTTTTATATGCAATTTCAGTCTGTTGGCTTTCCAAATCTTACTCAGCCTGTCATTGTTTGTTTTTCCTTTTTTAATCTTTCACCAAATTCAAATTCAAGAGAGCCCGTCTTGGATATCGTCGATGCTAACTAGTTGAAAGAGTTATTTCGTCTTTCTGTACATAATCTCTTCTTATTATTCCTGTTTATTTTAGGTTTATTGTAAGTCCCTTTTTTATTATTGTGTCTTAGATGCCCCTTTAACTAGTGTTAAGTATTACAATGTACACTCAGAAATTGTTTTCTATAATTTATGTTTGACAACTACAAATAGTATGTTTCGATCCTTCATATAAAGGTTTCGATCCTTTTATTAAATGTGTCAGTATTATCTAGTATTATTGACTGTTCTCATGTCATTTATATATTTTGTTTAGTTTTAGAATTTGTATTCTTCTACAAATGGCATAACGAAACAAAAGCAGTTACAGTATAGTTGTGTATACATATCCACCTCACATCATCCCTATAACATTAACAATGAGAATGGGGTATGTATTATAATGACTACACATCATACACAATTATAGAGCTTCATAAAGTTTTACAACCATCTACTTATCTTGAACAGGTAAGGAATTTAACATATATAGATAGCTGATGTATTCTATCTAGCAAAGTATGTACATTATGTGGTGTTTTGCTGTTGAAAACAAACCCATCTGCATATTCTAAGTTTGTCAAGTTTTTCATTACTCCAGTCTAAACCTTTTCTTCCATCTTGAACCTCTTTGTTAATTGTACAACCACGGGACGAGCAAACAAAATAGGTGACAATACATTCCCCTGGCTTACCCAACTATATACTTGAAATTCACCTGACAGAATTCCATTAACCTTCACTTTACATTTGTTTTGTTCATGGATTGTTTCAATTTGACATTTTGGGTAGTTTACAGTTTAGCGGGGCATGCCGCTCAACGACCTCATCCCTCCACTCAGGTATGTAGTTTGACTGAAGGTTAGGTAAGTATTTTAGTTAGGATAGTAAGATGGGGGTTCCAGGGGGGCTTCGCCCCCCTGGCTAAGAGGTTAGGTAAGTATTTTTAGTTAGGATAGTAAAAAATTGTTTCGTATGCCTATTATCACCATTTTTGTTGTGTGTTCATCCACCAGTTCTCTAGTCAGAGCCTATCGCCATCTATTGGTAGGTTTTGAACATTGGTATGCCCGGCTAAACTGTAGGTGTTCCGACATTTTTTCTACTAGCATACCATAGTGACGTAAGATCTTCCATAATTGGTCTGTGAACGTTGTCAAAAGCCATCAAGCAGGGGACGATTGAATTTCATTCATTGTTGCACAATGTCTTACCATGACCTGTACAACTAATTATTAACAGTCAAAATCAAAATTAGTGTCGTCGTGGTTGTGGTTGATGTGTGAATCCTTGAGTGTTTGAGAGTCTTTTTTTTTTTACCATCTAGCTTATTTCACATGGACTTTATGTCTATACTGAATAGGCTAAGGATATGTAGAGATAAGGGTAAATTTTTACAGTTGGACCAGACTCAATTTGAGGTTACCATCTAGCTTATTTCACATGGACTTTATGTCTATACTGAATAGGCTAAAGATATGTAGAGATAAGGGTAAATTTTACAATTGGACCAGACTCAATTTGAGGTTATCATCTAGCTTATTTCACATGGACTTTGTCCATACTGAATAGGCTAAAAGTATGTAGAGATAAGGGTAGGTTTTTACAGTTGAACCAGACTCAGTTTGAGGTTACCATCTAGCTTATTTCACATGGACTTTGTCTATACTGAATAGGCTAAAGATATGTAGAGATAAGGGTAAATCTTTACAATTGAACCAGACTCAATTTGAGGTTACCATCTAGCTTATATCACATGGACTTTATGTCTATACTGAATAGGCTACAGATATGTAGAGATAAGGGTAAAATTTTACAATTGGACCCGACTCAATTTTAAGGTGAAACTTATATTTTTTTAAGACTTTTAATATGTTTTGAATGAATGTGACCTTGAAAACCGTAGGAATACTATACTAACTTAGCATAAAAATTATAATTTACGACATTTCACCAATGGTTTTGATGCTTTTGAATGACTGTGACCTTGAAAGTTTTTGTGAATTACTATTTTTAAGGTTAAGTTAGGTTAGTTTAGGTTAGCAAGGTCGCATTCGTTCTAAACACATACAAAAACGAACAACGGAAAAATATATTTTCACATCAGAATTGAGACATTTACATTTGCATAAACTTACCAAGGTAAGTAGACCAGTCCTTTACTTTGGTTCGTGATAGTAAAATAAATTTGTTCCAGTTTTACGTCACGGACTCCCTTTTTCTACCAAGGGCTAGGACGGTTGCCTTCTTGCGAAGGACTTGTTTTGGCAGATGTAATCGTTATGCTGAGTGCATGCCCTTGCTAACCTCAGACCGTGACGGGGCGTGAAACCTCGACCTGATGCCTCAGAGTCGCGAACGCTTCCGCTTGAGTCACGGTGATAGTGATAGTAAAATGAGGTCAGGGCCAAGTATGTTCAAATATAGGTTTTATCTTATGCGTCCTAATAGTATCGAACCTTAGTCACGTTCAGTTGGTATTCTGTTGAAGACCTAAACGATCAAAACATGTGATTTTGGTAAAATTTTCGGTCACTCAGCAGTAATGTACAGGAGCATTAAGAGCTAAACCAGAATCCTGATGATTTGTATAACTTAACTATTTGCAGTTTTAACTATTAAGAATTAGATTATTATCTTTAGCCTTCATGTAAGGATATAACATTAGATGAAGCATTTCTTCTCAAGAAATGTAAACTCTATCCACTGCGGCTTAGGAGAATGACCTATGATCCTACATCGGATAAGCAGTAAGTGATGCTATATCTTTTTATTGATTTACGAAGAAAGCGTAACACTCGCCAAGCGGCCTCATCTTACAGGTACTGTGTGGAGATTTGCAGCTCGCGGATTGGTCGGTGCAGTGAATGCTTCTTCCCATCTAACTCCAGACTCTGGAACTCTCTTCCTCTTTCTCTCTTTCCTAATTCTTATGACCTTTTATCCTTCAAAAAGCAGATCTATCGTCTTCTCAGGGCCTAGTCCTCCATATCTCTGGGTCCTCTGTACTTTGACTGTTTTTTTCTCTCTGTGTTATTCCTTTGTGTGACATTACCTCATCTCTGCTTTGTCCTTGACCTTCTTCTTTTCCTTCGTCTTGGTATTTTCTCGTGCCCGGGACTTTATTGATGAGGTCAGTTTCTGCCTGTCCCGGTGTCACACTTATGAAAAAAAAATGGTGAAGTTTACGAGTATATTTTTGCAGCTTGTCGAGATTTTGTTAAGAAGGCTAATGAAAAACTAATGCTTAAACAGGAATGCTATATTTTGGTTAAGGCTTTCAAAAAGCCCAGTGAAGGCGAGGATACATATATCACATGTCGAAGGTCTGGCTGTGTCTGCTTCTCCATCTTGCAAGTCATTAATATGTTGGCATCATGGTCGAAATAATTGATAAAACAACTGGCGAATGAAATTTTTTAGAATGTTTGGCATGTTGCCATGTAGGAAATAACAAATCTTTGTGTGATTTATGCATTTGATTCTGTGTATGACTAACTTGACTGATCTTTCTGATTTTAGAATATGTTTCAATGTTATTAGAAACCCTGTGATACCAACAGACTGACAATCAGGTGGAATAAGAAGGCCCAGCGCAGGGGAGGGTACAAAATCATTTTTAGAGACATCGTTGAACTAATTTCACCTCTAGAACATGATAATTGGTAAAACACACTGGACGACATTTGATTGGCAAATCATAACAGATTTTATTAAACTAATGTAATTACCAGGTTTCTAACTTTTTCAGTCTGCAGCAGCTCGACCCTAATTGAGCAAAATTCTCACCGTAGAGATGAGGTCTGGGTCACTTAAATACCAGAGAGTTTATTCTTTTAGCTACGGCAGACATGGCAAAAGGTGGATAACACTAGAAATATAATTCTATATGTCTTGACTATAGTATTAGGTTCAAAATCAGTGATGATTTGCGGATCTTACATAAGTTATACATCAACTAACCCTCAACAAACGCATATTTTTTTATAACCGCTCCTTTGGTAATGGCAATTGGAAAAACCTGACTTTAAAAAATAAAACAGATTGCATATGCGTGTTATTTAAAGTCTGATCGCCCTCCGATTGTTTTTCAAAGTTTGAACTGCAAATATTCTAAGTACAGAGGTTTATTGGTTATTCCGTAGTTGTCGTCTTTGGCCGAGTACCAAATCATATGGTTTGCAAAGCTCGTTTAACATTGAATAAAAAAAAATCAGATAAATAGTTCTTAATTTTATGGTTATTATTAAATCTTCCCCTCATCTCAGTACTTTCACCAGTTGGAAGAGTGTAAAAAAGGAGGGAGATAATGAATATCTTGGTGTTTTGAAAGAAAACATATAAATGAGAAACCAAATGTAAGAAAATCTGAGGAAAAAGCCACGTAGAAACTTTGGGGAAAGTTGTTGAGGTCTTGCACTACATTATCAGATATGCATTCTTAACGTATATCCTCGGCCGCCTACCTTGTGGGTGACCCATGTAGGGTGGTAGGGGGGAAAAGGAGCCAAGAGGAGTAGCTTGAGGTATGTGTGGATCGTGGTTAATTCGTGTTTCTTGGCTTGGCCACCTATCTTTCAAGGGAATAGGGCCATGTATGTGTCTGTATTCTTAACCTAGGCAATTTTATTTCTTGTTTTATAAAATTATTCTTAACTTAGGCAATTTTATTTCTTGTTTTATAAAATCATCCTGTTCACAAGACTTGTGACTTAGTGTTTTGTTATCTGTGTTCTTAATATAATTTATTTTTAGCAAATAAATTTAGAAGAAACTGGCGATTATTGTACTGTTGATGCACTAAAGTAATGCTCCACAACATCTCAGTCAAACGACAGTTTCCTTAAATATTATGATTATTTCTTGTCTAAATATCACTGCCATTAAAAAGTGGATCTAAACAAGACATGCAGTGTCTGACTGGTGAAAGGTTAGCAGAGGGGTTCCACAAGGATTAGTTTTAGGGCGACCTCTGTTCCTTATGTCTGTAAATGACCGTATGTAATTAAATATGTAAATCTTCCTCTTCCATTAATTGATTAAGATTCATGGGCTGCATATAATCAACGTAATGTTTTGCAACTTGTAGAGGAAAGTTATTTTTTCAGGCCAAAACTGAAATTCATAGCATAGCTTCAGTATATTTATCGATGAGGTTTTTTAAAAATACATTTATATTGAATTTACTAGATCAACGCATAGATTTTTCTCAGAACATAATAGCATTAGTTTTTACCGTAATTTCTTTTTTTTTTTTGGGGGGGGGGTCTTTTTTGTTTTTGTTTTCCAAGAGCCAACACCAAATTAGTTTAGAAAATCCATCTCCTATAAATACATAACATTAATAACATTAGCAAAGTAGTACATTTTTTGGTCGCAGAACATGTGATCCCATTCTTGTGACATATTTTAAAAATTAAAGTAATAGACTAGTGTTTTGGTCTACAATATACCTGCCGGTTGTGGTTCTAAAAAAATTACAATTTGCACTTGGCTTAGATGTACTTAAATGAATTATTTTTATAGAGTTGTGTAGATAACTTGTGCTACAAAATATATTTGATTTTTTTGCTAAGGAAAGCTAGATTACTTCTTTATTTACAAAAATATGTTTACAGTAACACTCAATATTAGAAGGCATATATGTCCTATGCCATATCATTAGCCACTGCTCAAAACACACTCTTTGTGGGGAATTTACATTGAATGTAAAAAAAATATATTGACAGTATCCAGAATTATAAACCAGTATAAACCAGTTCACTTGAATACCTAGCTTTAAAAGAATAAAGTGTAAATTGAATAATTGTAAAATTTAACTGAAATAGGTTATGAAGTTAATTTAGAATAGCACCTTCAGCCATCACAAGCGTGTTTTTTTATATTGGTTTTTTCAACTTTTATTCTCCTAGACTCAAGACTCCATGCCAGTTGGAAGACCAGCATATTTGCCATCAGTAAACTCTTTTGACATTAAAGTCTCTAAACATAGTTAAAGCAGATACCTCCATATCAGTACCACTTCCTAGTTCCATGGCAAAGCAAATATGACCCTTAACTTTATACCACTCTAGCAAAACTATTTCACCCGAAAAATACCCAGTGATAGCACTAATAACCTCTATTTTCTGCAGTTTGAACATTTTCCATTGATGCAGTTTTTGCTTTGACAATGTGATTATTAAACACGTTTCGACAGATTTTTCTCTTTAGTTGCTTTTTCTCAGTTATTATTTTTATCTAGCTTATGCAGTGTTAATTATATCCTGTCAGACGCCAAGTAAGGCCTAGCAATGCTGGTCAGGCTATGGCAAGGACCAATAAGCAGTCTTTTTGTACATCAACTGCGATATATTATTTTCCAGTATTCAGCCCCTGCTATTTCCATAGCAGATTACTTTATCAGAGCAACTTAAAAGCAAATTACGTTATCAGAGTTATATGGATATAGTTGGAAAAAGTAAAAAATCCTTCGAAGTAGGTTCAGCATTTACAGTTAACAATTTATTCAAAAGTGCAAAAGTTAATTATATATATATATATATATATATATATATATATATATATATATATATATATGTATATATATATATATATATATATATATATATATATATATATATATATATATATATATATATATATATATATATATATATATATATATATATATATATATATATATATATATATATATATATATATATATATATATATATATATATATATATATATATATATATATATATATATATATATATATATATATATATATATATATATATATATATATATATATATATATATATATATATATATATATATATATATATATATTATATATATATATATATATATATATATATATATATATATATATATATATATATATATATATATATATATATATATATATATATATATATATATATATATATATATATATATATATATATATATATATATATATATATATATATATATATATATATATATATATATATATATATATATATATATATATATATATATATATATATATATATATATATA
>JAXCGZ010009557.1:135000-137574 GCA_037179515.1 Halocaridina rubra
AACCTCACTCGTGGCTTCATTTTAGCATTTAATTCAATTCCCAATCTCATTCGGGCCATGAAATTACCAAATAAGCACATTACATATGTGAAAACATGAATCATTTTTTACCCCGACTGGGACTCGAACCTAGGACTTATGATTACTAAGTTAAGGCGCTACCACTACACCACAGAAGGTTAAAAGGAATCCAACCTTTTAGCTTATATCTGCTATACTTAGGAATGAACGCATTCTAACTGAATGCCACTATGTTCATATTACGGATTCCCCAACCTCACTCGTGGCTTCATTTTAGCATTTAATTCAATTCCCAATCTCATTCGGGCCATGAAATTACCAAATAAGCACATTACATATGTGAAAACACGAATCATTCTTTACCCCGACCGGGACTCGAACCTAGGACTTATGATTACTAAGTTAAGGCGCTACCACTACACCACAGAAGGTTAAAAGGAATCCAACCTTATAGCTTATATCTGCTATACTTAGAAATGAACGCATTCTAACTGAATGCCACTATGTTCATATTACGGATTCCCCAACCTCACTCGTGGCTTCATTTTAGCATTTAATTCAATTCCCAATCTCATTCGGGCCTTGAAATTACCAAATAAGCACATTACATATGTGAAAACATGAATCATTCTTTACCCCGATCGGGACTCGAACCTAGGACTTATGATTACTAAGTTAAGGCGCTACCACTACACCACAGAAGGTTAAAAGGAATCCAACCTTATAGCTTATATCTGCTATACTTAGGAATGAACGCATTCTAACTGAATGCCACTATGTTCATATTACGGATTCCCCAACTTCACTCGTGTCTTCATTTTAGCATTTAATTCAATTCCCAATCTCATTCGGGCCATGAAATTACCAAATAAGCACATTACATATGTGAAAACATGAATCATTCTTTACCCCGACCAGGACTCGAACCTAGGACTTATGATTACTAAGTTAAGGCGCTACCACTACACCACAGAAGGTTAGCGCCTTAACTTTGTAATCATAAGTTCTAGGTTCGAGTCCCGGTCGCTGTAAAGAATGATTCATGTTTTCACATGTGTAATGTGCTTAGTTGGTAATTTCATGGCCCGAATGAGATTGGGAATTGAATTAAATGCTAAAATGAAGCCACGAGTGAGGTTGGGGAATCCGTAATATGAACATAGTGGCATTCACTTAGAATGCGTTCATTCCTAAGTATAGCAGATATAAGCTATAAGGTTGGATTCCTTTTAACCTTCTGTGGTGTAGTGGTAGCGCCTTAACTTAGTAATCATAAGTCCTAGGTTCGAGTCCCGGTCGGGGTAAAGAATGATTCATGTTTTCACATATGTAATGTGCTTACATATATATATATATATATATATATATATATATATATATATATATATATATATATATATATATATATATATATATATATATATATATATATATATATATATATATATATATATATATATATATATATATATATATATATATATATATATATATATATATATATATATATATATATATATATATATATATATATATATATATATATATATATATATATATATATATATATATATATATATATATATATATATATATATATATACATACATATATATATACATACATATATATATATATATATATATATATATATATATATATATATATATATATATATATATATATATATATATATATATATATATATATATATATATATATATATATATATATATATATATATATATATATATATATATATATATATATATATATATATATATATATATATATATATATATATATATATATATATATATATATATATATATATATATATATATATATATATATATATATATATATATATATATATATATATATATATATATATATATATATATATATATATATATATATATATATATATATATATATATATATATATATATATATATATATATATATATATATATATATATATATATATATATATATATATATATATATATATATATATATATATATATATATATATATATATATATATATATATATATATATATATATATATATATATATATATATATATATATATATATATATATATATATATATATATATATATATATATATATATATATATATATATATATATATATATATATATATATATATATATATATATATATATATATATATATATATATATATATATATATATATATATATATATATATATATATATATATATATATATATATATATATATATATATATATATATATATATATATATATATATATATATATTTATATATATATATATATATATATATATATATATATATATATATATATATATATATATATATATATATATATATATATATATATATATATATATATATATATATATATATATATATATATATATATATTTATATATATATATATATATATATATATATATATATATATATATATATATATATATATATATATATACATATATATTTACCTTGACACTTTCCCCCATTTTGGGGGTAACCGA
>JAXCGZ010009558.1:0-137225 GCA_037179515.1 Halocaridina rubra
AAAGGTTACAGAATGTCTCAAAGTGCCTACTTGTAAACTGACTTCCATTGTCAGAAGTGACCTGCTCAGGAAAGCAAACCCTGGAGAAGATTTCAAATAGGGCATGAGCGACTGCTTCAGTTGTGATAGAAGACAGTGACAATACATCTGGGTACCTTGTTGCCAGGTCAACATATACCAGGAGGAATTGTTTCCCCATGGACGAAGCTGGATTAATAGGACCTAGTATGTCAATAGCAACCTTGGAAAATGGCTCCATTGAGAGCTTAGTTATCCCCAGGGGAACTTTCAGTACCGGTGCCATTGAGGTGGATTGACAGACAGGGCAGGAGCCTACATATCTGTCTACCTCGGCGTACATGTTTGGCCATGCAAAAGCCTTCTGAAGGACGTGCCGAGTTTTTGCTTTGCCTCTGTGTCCACTCAGAGGTAAATGGTGTGCCACATACATAGCCTGGCGGCGCAACGAAGCGGGCACCACCAACTGTTTAAATGTGTGGCCATCTTTAGTTACATGCCTACGAAGTACTCCATCTTCAAGGACGTAAGTGATCTGGCCTCCTCCTCTCACCGTGAAGGTCCTTCTCTCGGTGGCCTGCTGCATCCAGCGTTTGAGGCTGGGGCAGCCTTGCTGCAATTTGGCAAAGTCTGGACGGGACTTCAATGGCTCGAGAGGTGCATCATCTGGTAAAGGAGGGCGAAACTCTCCGCGTTCCACATTACGTGTACTGACTGCAGCAGACTCAATGGAGTCAGTCGGAGAATCGTCCATATTCTTGGCATCGAGGCCAAGAGTTGCTACTGAAATGGCTTCATGTGACTTCCCCCGAGGGAAGTTATAACGAGAAATGTCCTTATGGTAGAGGTCGGCCTGGAAAGTAGGAACTAGGTTCAGTGCACGACCCATCAAGACAGGGTACATAAGCCCAATCACTGCCACAGCTGGGGCTTTTCCCTTGTAGTATTTGCAATCCAGGTTAATGACACAGCAGCGTCGTATTTGGGGTGTTCCTTCAGCAACCCGCACACGAACGACTTCGCCGGTATAATCTTCATCCCTGACGAATCTCTCGTCAACAAATATGCCATTGGCCCCTGTGTCGAGGGCTATCTCAGCTTCCACACCATTTATGGTTTCTAGGCATTTTGGGATCATTTCCAGATCATTATTTTCGATGAATTCCACATTGGCAAGTTTGTGTGGTGGTTCCTTGGCATTATCCTCATTGGCCCTTTCTGGCCCTGTTTCCACAACATGGGCTGAGTGAGTGGCCAGACGGCTATGTGGGCCGCCGCTGTGTGAGGGAGCGTGGTGGCTCTTAGAGTTTGGCTAAAAACCCTGGGAAGGTGGAGCAGAGTAATGGCCTTTGCCTCTGAACTGCTGAGGCTTAGGTCTTACCGGGTCATCCTTCTTGAGTGTGAGTGTATGGCCGTAATAAGGCTTAGGAGTATGAGGAGGAGGAGCTGGATGATTGAAGTTCTGCGAGGGGCTCTTGTGCTTCCCGTTCCTGTAATCTCTATTTCCGGATAAAGGACTACTGTCTGGGATTCCCGCTCGAAGCCGAGCAAGCGCAAGCTCATGTTCACGTTGTGCTTGTGCCTCCTCACGTTGTGCTTGTGCCTCATCACTTGCTCTCTTCTCCAGCTTATCTCGGCGCTCAACCATCTTCTCATGAGCCCATTCGAAGAGCTTCTGTCTTGGGGAAAAACCGTATCTCTCACCCAGAGCAATCATTATGTCCAGGTAACGCTCCTCATCGAATGTTTTGACAGTTTCCATGTTTGTTTCATAAACAGTCAATAACGAAGTGCCAAAACAACCACCAAAAAAAAAAATCTCTACAATACAGTAGTAGAAAAAAAAATGAAAGAACCACACAACACCAAGGAGTGAAAAAAAAATTCAACACCACAGTTCAAACTTAAACGCAAAATTGATCTCAAAACCTCACCATAAAAGTGACTCAAAATTCAATCAAGTGCAACAGCAGCAAAATGTTGCAAAACAGTGCATGAATTACTGGCAATACAGAATGGCAGTCGTGCCTGCTTAACAGCAATACGTGGCAGTACCTGCGGTAATCTTGCAAATGAAAGGAATGAGCAACACAATCAAGTGCAACAGCAACAAAATGTTGCAAAACAGTGCATGAAACACTGATAATACAGAATGGCAGTCGTGCCTGCTTAACAGCAATACATGGCAGTACCTGCAGTTATGGTGCAAATGAAAGGAATGAGCAACAACGAATTTTACCGACTAGCACCCAGTGCCTGAGAGTACAAACAAGTACAGTATAGCGGTCATGCCTGCGTATGAGCGCGTATATGGCAGTACCCACAAATAAAATGTCGTAAGTAATACGAACAAGTACAGTATAGCGGTCGTGCCTGCGTATGAGCGCATATATGGCAGTACCCACAAATAAAATGTCGTAAGTAATACGAACAAGTACAGTATAGCGGTCGTGCCTGCGTATGAGCGCGTATATGGCAGTACCCACAAATAAAATGTTGTAAGTAAAATTCTGGAGTGTTACCAAAAGGGGCACAGATCCTATGCAAAATACACCAACGATAAGCTAACAGCTTACTAGGCAGCCAGATTACACATTTCTACTAGTAATGAGAAAGTTTATTTTCAAGTGACAACTAAGACACATGAAAGGCTTAGCCTAGGTTCGATAAATGACACCAAAATTTTTCTTCCAATCTATGAGCAGTCAATGCTTGAATATAAAACACAATTATAAGCAAAAATACTTAATATGATTTCTCCCAATTCCTAAATCCCAAGGAAATATAAACAATTCCTAACAAGTATCACCCTTTAACGGATATATAAAACACGAATGATTTAAAACTCAATCTTATCACGCAAATAAATGAAATTTAAATAACACGTCTTCTCGTCATGCAATATTTCTTGTCTGTTACCACATAATCTCATGTAGATTTCCTGAAATATTGTTTACCACATGGGAAACAAGAAAATATTAGTTACCATAATTAATATTGAAAACAAAAAAAATTTCTTATCCACGTCTCTAGCGCGAAAATTTTCGTGTGCAGCCTAAGATTCATTCATTTCAATAATCGAGCCAATGGTAATCGGGTTTCATGTGCAATGTTAAAAAGCAAAATAAAAATAAATTTATAAAATCAGTCTGTCTGTTCGGGTCCCTGTTCTGGCGCCAAATCTTGTTGGGGTTTAGGATGGTAGAATGTTGTTAAGATTCTGTTTTACTAAGAGGACTCAAAGTACCGAGCTCGGTTAAGAGCTCACAAACAGACAGGACAGATATTTGTACTTGAACACCCCATCTCTATTACCATTAGTCGGTTAAATGAAACTCAGAATTCAACTTTCTTTTAATTTTGGAAATGCAATGACATTAAAAGAATTGAATTAAATTTCTCAAATTAAATTTTATGAAATGCTGCCTCGAATCCCGGAGGTGGTGAGCACGATTTCGTTTCCCGGCACCACGGACGTATGCCAAGACTTTGGCCTCAACTCGATGATTACCTCTGTCACACAGGCAGAGTAGAATACAGGACACTGCAATTTCAGAAACAGAAATGACACACTGTTTATAATGGGAAACTGAAAGCATGAGCACACCTATAATGAGTTTCCAATGTCATTTTACTGGATGAAAATATATTGGTTATTCACAGCTAACCAGAAATATTTATGCTACCATAATAGCATACAAAACCATTAATTCTTTACTGGTTTTAAAGGAAAACAATATATTCACAATAAATGAAGAATAAGCAAGACAAATACAGTACTGTATGTATTCCTTAAATTGTGTGTAACCACAAAAGTTGCAATGCTTATTACTGATTAACAATTAATATGGTAAAACACTCTATTTAGGATAAAGGAAGAATCTACGAGATAAGTACAGTATTCATTCACTTTTGGTTATCAAGAACTGTTAGCAATGAAAAAAAGGGTGCAAAGCCACCTTTTGAGGTATTTGCAACTTATAACTCAAAACACTTTATCCCCAACATATGAAGAATTAGCAAGATAAATACGGTATGCATTCATTAAATTGTGGTTAACAGGATATATTTGCAGAGCCAACAGGGTAAAATTACCTTTTAATTATTTGCAATTTGTATAGCAAATAGCTTTATTGACGAGTTTTTGACGTAAAACACTTTATTTACGATGATAGAAAGAGGTGAAATGAAATTAGAATTTATTAGGAAAAGAGATAGATTTTTACGGGCTCATAACCAGTCTTCAGAGGATGAGATTTTCGTTTATCACATTCAATGAAAAGAAACATTCTTAGCAATGTATATCAGCTGTAATTTACAGGCTAAGGAATTAACTTTGGAATGTGAGATTCCAGTTTGGTAATCTACAAAATTTCGTGTGTATGGGAATGGAATCTGAGAATAAAAATCTGTAAGATTTAGCCAGTAACGAATGTAACTAATTCTCGAAAATAAACCAATTTGCTTGACCCACGAGCTTTACCATACACTATCCCTCACCTTGTTGTGCTAGATGAATTCCTGTGAAGATGCCACGTAAATAAGGTTTGAAATAAACTTAGACTGCTCAGGCGAGATGTTGCCTCTTGGATGTTTGGGCGCCAAAGGAGGGCGTCTCATTGTCCTTCCTGGTGAGTTCATCTGTAGGATACATTTTCTAGAGCAGTAACTGGCTCTGATATAATTTAAGGACTATTTTAGTGGTGGTCCCTGACAGGCATTTATAGCAGAGATGCAAGGGAGAGACAGTATTTTTAGGTGCAACAAGTGGAAGCAAATAAAATAAAACGAGAATAATAATGAAAAGTTAGGTTACTGGTAAACAATCTCCAGAATGTTTTTGGCTCGTAGCAGACGGAAAATAGGAGCAGCCTTTATATCGGGGCTATACTTCTACACGTACAAGAAGAGTAAATAAGGTATATTTAAAATTAGCTATAAGCTAAAATATAAATTGCAAATAATCATAATCTGCAAAAGTCAAGAAGTGGGAATTAATTTTTTTAGTTAGAAAATAACAGTTAAGTTACTAAATTAATTAATAAGGCATCTAACAGCCTTTGGTTACTTTGAGCGAAACACTCTGTCACAAGGGGTCAATAACTATACTCATCAGTGACAGAAGTTTCTGTTTGGTCAACACTTCATCTCTAGCCTTCAAATCTTTTAAATACAACTTGTCTCTATTAACATTCCAGATTAAACTAAAGATTGTTTCTTTAGGAGATCTAGATTTTACAGAAAGGCGCTGATCCAGTCCCCTTTGAAGTCTTGCATTGTTGAAATTCCATGCTTGCAGTGATATTTTGGCCTTTGCCCACTCTACATCTGCAGTATTGTATACATCAAACTGTTTCTCTTCACTGGTACAAGCATCCAACATATTACCTACATGAAAATTTTCCAATATCTCCTCCAACTGTTTTACTAGAGACTTCATTTGTCCAAAGGCACTATGAAAATTGTGTGGGAGAGGAGTGTGGATAGGCTTCCAAGGAGCAGAATCTGTAAAACTTCCAAGTGTAGTTTTATCTTTGTAATGCACTTCTTGCTTATTTACTCCAATACTCTCTGGCTCCCACAACTTATTAACAGGTTCTATGGCCTCTTCACTTAACAACTTATTAACAGGCTTTATGGCCTCATCAATCAACTCTTGTGTAGTAGTAGGCAATAACTGTGTTCCTACTCTCATGACAAGTTGGTTTTGCACATTACTGGATCCATGTTGAGTATCAAGAGGAATATGGCCATGCAACATGACACCACTCGGTGTTTCCATCAAACTATAGAAATCCCACTTGTTAATACCACTAACAAACTGACTAAAATGTAAGGCATCAATAACAATGCCAATGTTCTCAAGTACATCACTATCAATATCTTCATCGGCCAACTTCTGACCATTAGACTGTAACACATTTGCAGCCTTTGCTAGTCCTGGAGTGTGGATGCTAATTACCATATCATCAACTATGAGTAATTTAACTCTGGCTCTTCTTTTCCCCAATTTAATAACTACAATTACAACAGGAAAAATTCCTTTCTTTGTCTCAGAACGAAATGCATCAATACCAAGAGACATTTCATCTACTGGGCTTAATTTAAGCCTTTCAGCTAATTCCCTAGTTATAAAGGAACACTGGGAACCTGTATCAAAGAATAACCTAGTGTTTACCCAAAAATTTCCCTTTGAGCTGCTTACTTTTCCACTTGCAGTAGGCAGAGCACATGCAGGTAAACTAGGCTTCACCATTTGCCTTTGTACTGCATTCATAGTCATCACACCAACATGTTTCTTGTCCTTTTCTGAGTCAGCATGTTCTTGTTCATTGCTTGACTCATCTATTAATTTTGAACCATTTTCTGACTGTTCATTCAGAAATGTAGGTTCTTCAAACCTTCTACGAAAATTTGATTCTTGTTTGTAATACAAGGCTGCATGATGACCATTTTTCTTACACTTATTACAGTTTAACTGAGTGTAGCAATTATTTGCATAATGCCCTGACTTAGTACATCTCAGACATTTGTTACTGTCTCTCAATTTGTCTCTGCGTTCATTTATGCTTACTACTTTTTTACACTGTTCAGACTTATGACCTTGCCAACCACAGAATACACACTCTGATTTACTATTTACTGCCTTTGCAGTAGTACCATAACTACCTACACTCTTTTTATAGGACTGAGTCTCATCTCTCTGGGAGGTTTGGGTCTCTCCCTTTGTGTTACCTTTAGTGTTGTTGCCTTCTATATGATATACATATTTTCCAAGTTCCTTCAAGAGGGTTTCAAATGTAGGCTATTTTGTGTCTATTTTCATGCTAATCCAGTTCTCTACATCTTCTGGTAATTTCATTATCACAAGTTCTGAAAATACCCAATCAGTGTTCTCCATGTCTCTATAATTTTTCAGACTTCGAGTAATGGCTTCTACTTCCTGCTTGAACTTAAAAAGTGATGGGTAATTAGAAGAGGGAGTTGGTACTTTTACCAATTTCCTCATTAAATTTCGTACAATCCTGTCCTTGCTTGCATAAACAGCTTGTAGCCGTTGAGTGCATTCATCATAACTCTCACTAGCAACAGATATCCCTTTATGGTGTCTTTGGCATCTTTTTAAGGGCATTTCTTAAGATGGTAAACTTTGTCATAGTTGGCATAGAAGCACGATGTACTAAACTATCAAACGTATCCCAAAACTCGTGCCATTCACAATAGTTTCCAGAGAACTGTGGTAATTTTACTTCAGGAAATTTAGGCGTGGGTTGTCCACTGGGGAGGCTTGAACTCTCGGAACTAGGAGCTCCACTATTTTTCTTAGTTCCTAACTTACGAATCCGTTCAAGGACAGCTAAGCTAATATCATTTGCTGTTTCAGCTAGATTGTCATGCTCTGTATCCTCCTCTTCAGAATCCCTTTTAAGGGGCTTATATTCGACATATTCCTCATATTTCCTATCATATCTTTCAAATCTTTCTGTTAGCGTAAGATGACATCTTCCTAAATAAGTAACAAGTGTCTCATCATCTTTGGCAAGTTCTGTTTGACATTGAACACAATCACGTTGAATCAATTCCCGAAGACGTTGTAATGCCTCAGGTTTAACGGACATATTGAGAAAGCAAATGGAACATAAGAGAACAACAAACAAATAGTTGATGCAATTTTATCATCAAAGAAGCCACGATATTCTTTATGCATCCACAATGTAACAAACATTCACTCTGTAAAGAGTATCATAAGACAATCTTTCAATATTTCAAGATAATAACATACAGTTATTCAATTTCGTCAATAATGACACCAATCCATAAAGTGTAAAACACTATTCATCTATTAAATGACACTGTTAAGCCAGCAACAGTAAATGGAAAGTGTAACATAAACCACACTGTTCCTCCAATAAACGACACTGTTCACCCAACAGTAGGTGGGTCACTACTTTCCGTTAATTAACGTAAACAAAGGAATCAATACGACATTCTAGACATCGTTAAATGGGAAATATGTAAACACACATCCCTAAAAACCACTGTCCACCCAGCCGAAATTGGGTACTAATTTCCAATTTACTTAATGGACTCTCAACTACGAAAGTATATTACGTTTCCACAGAGAGAGAAACACTTTATCCACGCGGGAAAAAGATACTCTTATTTATTTCAACAACTACTTAACTTTCAAAGTTATATTTACAATATTCATGCAAATACATGCAATGCTCTCCCTTTTTTTCGCTGAAATATGGACGATTTTAACCGTAGAGTTTTACATTAACTTCTTACAAAGCGAGAGTTTATCTAAAATGTACACTATTTTCACCATTACCGCATCAATTCTCATCTGGTTCGAAGGACCAATACCTGTGGAGGGTTTCCTATGTGTTATTACCCTTAGATCTTATAACCCCCTAAATTCGGAAATCCTGACACGGCTTCGGTAGAGGCCTACAAGCGATCTCAAAATTAAAATCCTCTACCAATAAAATATAATTAATATTACATGCATAGACATACATGCAAATATATTATAAGGGGGTTTGTGAACTGTTGATATGTGAATGATTAAATAAACTCTCCTCACCTTGAAGCAAAACTTCCTCATACAGAATAATAAATTTTCCAACATACATTCTACCTACAAGTGTTCAATTAAATGGGCTCATTCTGTCCTCACACGTAGTCATAAACATTATTAAAAATAAATTAAATCTCTACTCATATATCCGGAAAACCCAAATATCGTCAGAAATCACGGGACTTCGAATCAAACTTGAATATCTTCAGATCACGTATCTCTACAACGTTCTTCTACTTGAGTGTCTCGTAGTGCCTCACGAGAGCAACTACTTACTCATTAACGAACTTATAAGTACTGTCAATAAACACAGTAAACATGAGTGCCTCGTAGCATCTCACGACAGCAACTGAGAATAAACTCACAAATAAAAGAAAGCACAAACTCCATCGTTCACATTTTTCATAATCATTAGAACAAAATATACAATGACATTACATATATCGCTCATTCAGCACAAGAAAAATCATGTTCTGGACACGTGGACAGTCATAATTGTGAAAAACTCTCTGTTTACACAAAGTAATCAACGTTATCATGACGCGGTAATAAATTGATTGGCAGAAAGCCTACCAAAGCAGATTTTGCTCTCGACTTCGGAGCCATACATACACTATGCATAAAAATACTTATACATACTTCATATAAAGGAATATGTATACATACTGTTTGATGCTCCTTAAATTTGGAGATATTTATAGATAAATGAGGCACAATAATATAGGAGACTGAAAGGGCATTATGAACGTTCTTGTCTGCCCCCTAGTGGGCATCTTTATTACTTTCAATGTAAACAAAACATGGATTCGTTCATTAACAAAATAACAATTATATCAAATATTGTAACATCCCTCTTTTTATGAAGAAAAAAAAATAAGTTATCATCTTGAAAACGAAAAATAAATCACTCTTTGTAAACAACAAAATCATTATATTTAGAGGGTAAAATATTCCTTGTACTCCTTGTGATTCTCTTTTGAGGAGTGAAAGACTCTTGAACTCTGAGATTCTCACTTGTTGGGTTCACATGTTTATCCTGTGGAATTTCAACCTGTTGCTGACTTTGTACTACATTACTAGAATCTTCACTACTGTGATACGAAACATTTCTTTCATTTGACTTATTAAGGTCTACTCTATTTCTTCTCAATAAACCAGCATCAGTTGAAATTTCATAAGATCTCTCGTCTAAACGTTCCTTCACAATACCTTTTTCCCAAGCTTTCTTTCCCATTACAGTGGGTTTTATTCTCACAACATCATCTTCCTGTAAAGGATCAAGATCTTTGGCATGCACATTGTAATATTTAGCGGACCTGCTATTTCTATAATGTCTGTTAATCTTAATTTTATCTACATTGATCTCAGATGGTTTCAACAACTTTGAAGAAACTGGGAGAAGAGTACGTGTGCGTCTCCCTAGGCTTTTTTGAGCCGGACTGTATTCATCACTGTGAGACGGACAATTACGGTAGTCTAATATTGCCAAATAAGGGTCATTATTGCTTTCTATGGCTTTTCTGAGTATGGACTTTGCAGTTTTTACAGCGGATTCTGCCTGTCCATTAGACTGAGGATGTTTAGGGCTTGACGTACAATGTTCTATATCCCACACTCTTATAAAATTCTGAAATATATCACTTGTAAATTGAGTTCCACAGTCACTAACTAAGATGGAAGGAGTACCATACCTTGCAAAATGTGCTTTTAGCTTACGTATAACAGTAGATGCTTTTATATCTTCTAACCTATCAATTTCCCAGAAATTACTGAAATAGTCTACTGTTACAAGATAAAACTGATTACTCAATTCAAAAATATCTGTGCCAACTTTCTCCCATGGCCTATCAGACACTTCATGTGGCATAAGAGTTTCTTTCTGCTGAGATTTTTGAAATTTGCAACAGATTTCACATTGAGAAATATGTTCTTTAATATCACCATTCATACCAGGCCAATATACACACTCACGAGCCCTTCGTAGACAACTTTCTACGCCAATGTGACTAGAGTGAATAGCCTGTTTAATTTCTTTCCTCAAATTGGCAGGAATCACAACTCTATCACCTTTAAATACAAGTCCATTCTGTATAGAAAGTTCATCTCTAATATGATAATAAGGCAAAACAGTTATAGGTACATTACATTTATACTCTGGCCACCCATTTGTTATCATATTTGTCACTTCAAGCAAAATTTCATCACTGGCCACAGCATCACGAATTTTCTTTAACCTGTCTTCCCTAATAGGCAAATAAGATACAACATTAACATATTCAAAATCATTACCATTTTCAGTTTCACTTAGAAATGATCGAGACAGCAAATCTGCTATATGCATGTTCTTACCAGCAGTATGCTTAAGTTCAATATCGTATTGTTGTGCAGTCAATAACATGCCTTGTAGCCTCTTTGGTGCTCTATCTAATGGTTTCAAGATTATACTCTGAAGTGGTTTGTGATCAGTTATAACCAAAGTATGTTGTCCAAAAGTGTACTGATGGAATTTCTTTAAAGCAAACACAATAGCCAGCATTTCTTTCTCTATCTGAGCATACCTTGTTTCCGTGTCAGTTAGAGCTCTGCTTGCATAAGACAACGGTTTACCACCTTGCATTAGAACTGCACCAAGTCCACATTTGCTAGCATCACACTGTATAACTAGCTGTTTATTTTGATCATAATAAGCAAGAATTGGAGTCTTAGTGATGCAACACTTAATTTTCTCAAAAGCTCTAGCCTGTTCATCACCCCAACACCATTCTTTGTCTTTACGTAAAAGTTGTCGTATGGGCACCATCAGGTCAGAGAGTCTAGGCATGAATTTTGACAAATAGTTTATCATTCCACTAAAGCATTGAATCTCAGTGACATTAGTTGGAGCTTTCATCGATACAATTGCTTCAATTTTACTGGGATCTGGCTTAAGGCCTTCATTAGTTATTACATGTCCAAGAAATGTTATCTCACTCTTTCTTATTTCAGCCTTTTCTCTGTTAAGACGGATACCATGCTTACGACATCGTTCCAGTAAATTTCTTAAATTTTCATCATGATCTAACTGTGCTTCTTCTAGAGAATTACCTATTCCATATACCAAAATGTCATCAGCAATGCATATTATTCCTAGCAAACCATCTAAAGAGTTCTGCAGTCGTTTCTGAAAAACTTCACTACTGATTGCTAGGCCAAAGGGCAGTCTAAGCCACCGATATCTTCCAAAAGGGGTTTGAAAGGTAGTTAAATGACTTGACTCTTCATCCAAAACACAGTGCCAATATCCATTTCTTAAATCTAGTTTAGAGAACACTTTAGCTTGTGCTAATTCAGGTAAAACATCATCGATAATTGGCAAAGGATGCATTTCTCTAATTATGGCTTTATTTAATTGCTGAGGATCTATGCAAATTCTTATGTCTTCACTATTTTTCTTAGAAGCTACTACCATGCGACTCACCCATTCAGTTGGTTCGTCTACTTTACAAATGACATTTTGTTTCTCTAACTCAGATAATTTGGATTTTACCTTCCTTTTAAGTTGAATTGGCACTCTACATGAAGATATAGCAAATGGCTTGACTTCTTTGTCTAAAGTCATATGTACCACCCCAGGTAACTTACCAATTTCATTACAAAATACATCTGAATATTCCTGAAAAACATCAGTATTACAAGATTCACTGTGTACAGAACATATGTTATCATAATTGATGGTAAGGAAACCCATCTGTTCTGATGCACGTTTTCCTAACAAAGGCATATAATTCTCAGCCACTATAATAAACTCAACATTATATCTCTTTGAATTTATCTCATTTTTCACTTTAATTCTACATTTTCCAACTGGTTTGGCTGCAGAATTATTCCACATTTCTAGTTGTAACCCTTCACTAGATTCAATTTTTACATTATTGGGAACCATATTTCGAGGTAACACATTTACACCTGCTCCGCTATCGATTTGAAATTTGACACTATTTTCACCAACTTTCAGATCGGTATATAGATATTTGGATTTCTTTGACACTTTATTCACTTTCATCACTTGCTGTGTACAGGGATTATCATTTTTGTTCACCGTCGTTTCTTCTGGCTCTCCACGTCTCGTCTGCAACTTGACACCTAGGATATATTCGGCTGGAGTATCTGAACTGGAATCGTCACCGTCCACTGCATTCACACCCATCTTCTTAGATGCTTGTGCATGTCCATTTTTCTCCAAACATTGAGATTCGAAGTGATTCAGCCTGTTGCAGTAGTTGCATCTCTCTCCATAGGCTGGACATTTCTTCTTACTCCACACGTGTCTTGTTCCGCAGAACTTACATTTTCGTAGAGCCGGATCCTTCGTTGACAAACTTTGGTTTGACTTAGGCCTATACTGGTTCTTGTTCACAAAACTTGGGTCCTCACTCTTTCGGTCTGCTGAATGTCTACTAGGCCTACTCTGCTTAAAGTTCTTTGTCGATTTAACTTTATTTATGACCGACTTTGCTGTATTTTCACTTTTTATCATTTGCATTTGTCTCTGCGATGCTTGATGTGCCTCACAAATTTTGAGCGTATCTATCAGTGAAATACATTCTTCTCTCAGAAATTTCTCTCTGAGTTTATCTTCTTTACAGCCAAAAACAATTTGATCACGAATTGCCTCATCTTTTTCTGCTGCAAAATCACAATCCTTAACCATAGTTTTTATTCTAGTAATAAATTCATCCAGGTTCTCATCAGCTTTCTGAGTACAGCATCTAAACCTATATCTTGATGCTATTATTAGCTTCCTAGGGGCAAAATGCTCATCTAGCTTCTGTAATACCACGTTTAAGTCCTTGCTAGGGTCATCACGAGTTCCACTCTCCCCTACAATAACGGGACCAAACTCTATAGCATTATACACTCGAAGCAGTTCGTCACCCCCATGGGTCAAAAGTAATGCTACCTTCACTTCACTTGGTTTATCATTTAAACCTGCTGCAAGTATATACAGCTCGAATTTTTGACGAAAAAATCGCCAATCTTGCTCACTTTCGCTCTTTAATGCGAATTTATCTGGAGGGGCTAGATTAGCTGTCGCCATGTCGGTTGGTAGTCTTATTTACTTAATCAAACAGAAAGATCCTGGATAATACGTAATGCCTTATATTCAAAATGAACAGCAAACCATACTTAGTCTATTGAGCGCTGCCACCATGTTTGATGCTCCTTAAATTTGGAGATATTTATAGATAAATGAGGCACAATAATATAGGAGGCTGAAAGGGGATTATGAACGTTCTTGTCTGCCCTCTAGTGGGCATCTTTATTACTTTCAATGTAAACAAAACATGGATTCGTTCATTAACAAAATAACAATTATATCAAATATTGTAACAGTCTTACTCTAACCCTCTGTTCCCTTCCTTCTAAGTAAGTTTTTATCCATTCCAAAACATTTCCACCTATTCTAGCCATTGATTGCAGCTTCCTAATAAGTCTCCCATGTGGAACAGTGTCAAACGCTTTCTGGAAGTCTAGGAATATGCAATCTGCCCAGCCCTCTCTTTCCTGTAAGATTTGGCTTACCTCATCATAAAATTCTAATAAGTTTGTTACTGTTGATCTACCTTCTCTAAAGCCATGTTGCCTCACTGACAAAAAGTATTTTTCAACTAAATCAGCTCCATTGTATGATTTATTGAAAAAAGGTTCCAAGTTTAAATGGACAAAGATTGAACAGAATGCATTTAAATGTCTTAAGCAAGATTTTGTAGACTCTAAAGTGTTAGTAAATATTGATGGGTCATATCCCTTGCTTGTAGAAGTTGATGCTTCACCTGTTGGTGTAGGATGTGTGTTATTGCAAAAGGTCAATTGAGTAGAAAGACCTATTTATTTTGCAAGTAAGAAATTGAGTAGTGCTGAGATGAAATATTCACAGTTGGATAAAGAAGGATTGTCTTTGATTTTCGCTGTCAAAAGATTTAGATATTTTCTTTTGGGTAGAAAATTTATGGCCAGAACGGACCATAAACCACTTTTAGGATTGTTTGGTAAAGATAAGCCAATTCCTCAGAATGCCAATTCTAGGATACAAAGATGGGCTTTGTTACTTTCTCAATATGACTTTGATTTAGTGCATAAACCTGGAAAGGAAAATGTTATTGCCAATGCACTTAGCCGTCTTCCAGTAGAAGATGAAATTCTGTTATGTATAACTTTTGAGCTGATTAATTCGTGCGCTTTGCATTGCGCTATTGTTTTGTTGTTTTCACTGGAGTAGAACACGCCATGTCGGACATCTAAGTTTGAGTAATAAAACCTCCACTTTTCTCACGATTTTAAATGGATTATCCTCACCCATCTAATCATAGTATGGAACAAATGGCGACGAGGTACAAAGGACCAATGCAGTAGCAAAAGGAACTTCTGGTTTGCAGTATTTAAGTGAAGTTTTTGCAGTTTTGAGGTAGCCGGTAAATTGGGTAAGCTTCTGACTTCCGAGATTTTCGTTCCCGTGGCCACCCTCCATAGGCTGTTTTGATCAAGTTTTGCAGTTAGCATTGGAGCCTTCATAGATGCCGTATTATAACTGTTTAAGCCTAATGCTGACGATTTTTTCAAGATTGGAAAGCTATAGTGATTATTTTCCAAGGTGTACCCTAGATTGATGATAGCCTATGGTAGGCCAATTGTGTTTATCGGTAACCTTGTTTCCAGTGTTTTGTGTACGGTAGCCTTGATTGATCATAGCCTACCGTAAGCATATGGTGCTTAACCCCAGTGCTTTGAGGAGTGGAGTAAAACAAATTGCATATAGGCCTAGCCTAGTTCTATGATGTTTAGCTTATGTTGTCAGTGCTATAATATTTAGCCTATTCTGTCTGTGCCATGATTGCATGTTGTGTATTTTGAGATTATTACCAGTTCACCCAGTGACTTAGCCTATAATCATGCCTCAAGAAAATGAAAATAGGGCTAACCGCAGAGTGAACATTGATCATTTTAATCCTTCAAAGATTTCTTTTGAATTGTGGTTAAGTTTGTTGGAAGCAAATTTTTTAAATTTGGAAATAACTGAGGCAAATAGTAAAAAAAATTTACTTCTGGTTTCTATTGGTACTGAAGTTTATGCTATTTTAGGAAACATTTGTGCCCCAGATTTACCACATACTAAGTCGTATGAGGATTTATGCAAATTACTTAAGGCACATTATGATGTAAAGCCTAGTTATCATAGAAGTTTATTGGCTTTTCAACAAAGGAGGAAAAAAGGAGGTGAGACATTAAAAGATTTGTATGCAGACCTGAAGTGTCTAGCCAAAGACTGTGATTTTGGTAGCAACTTTGATTCTCGTGTGCGGGATCAGTTGTTTATGGCTCTTGAAAATGAGGTTTATTTTTCAAATCTGGTTGCTGAAAATTTAAATTTGAAGGTTATGTCTTCTATCCAAATAGTTGAGAGAGTTTTGAATTTTGAACAAGCTTATGTTTCTGAAAAGGCTGGTGTTGTTCAAAAGGTTAAAACCCCAACCAATGGTCCCATGAGTAAGTCAGTTTCTTGTAAACACTGTGGTTACCCTCATGATAGTGCAAAATGTCGCTTTAAGAATTTAACATGTAATTTATGTGGTAAGAAAGGACATTTAAAACAAGTTTGTTGGAAGGCTTCAAAAGATGTCAAAGGTAATGTGAAGCCAAAGCCAGTAAAAGAAAGTTTTAATAAGGCTTCTGAGAAAAAACATAAGGTTAAAGTTAAAGCAGTAGACAAGGTAGCAGTTTCCAGTGATACTGATGAAGAAAGACTGTTGTCAGTAAAAAATGTCAATGCTATTGGTAAAGATGAAGTGAATATTTTGGTTAATGGTAAGTTTGTACCTTTTGAGGTGGATACAGGTGCTGCTGTGAGTACCTTGACTAAAGATTGGGTTCATAATTTGGGATTGTCCATTGTAGATTGTAATAAAATGTTAAATGCTTATGATGATCTCAAAATAAATGTTTTGGGTAAAGTTGGAGTGGATGTTTACTATAATTCTCTGCAAGTGAAACAGACATTTTATGTTGTAGGGAATCATAATTCTAACTTATGTGGCAAAGATTTGATGCCAAAAATAGGTATTTATTTGTCTGGTATTAATGATTCTTCTAAAATTTCTAAAGTCAATGGTTCTGTGGTAGAATTGTTGAATGATTATGAAGTTAATCCTAATAAACCCATTTCAGATATTACAGCTCACATTCATGTTAAGAGTGATGTAGTTCCAAAATTCAGAAAACACAGATCAGTTCCAATTCACTATAAACCTTTAGTTGAAGATGCTTTAAATAAACTGATTGTAGATGATATAGTTGAGCCTGTTAACCATAGTGAGTGGGCTGCCCCCATTGTTACTGTGTTGAAATCGGATAAGGAGTCTGTACGTATCTGTGGAGATTTTAAAGAATTGAATAAATGTATATCATGTGACCAATATCCATTACCTAAAACAGATGAGTTGTTAGCATCTATTGGTAAGGGAAAGATTTTTTCTACTATTGATTTAAAAAATGCATATTTACAGATTTCTGTGAGTGAAGAAAGCCAAAAGTATTTAGTAGTAAATACACATAAAGGTTTGTTTAAGTACAAAAGATTACCTTTTGGTCTTTCTTCTTCACCAGCTATATTTCAGAGATTTATGGCTAACCTGTTGAAAGATGTAGAGGGAGTTGATGCTTATTTGGATGACATTATTGTAAGTGGTGAATCTGAAGAGCAGCATGATCTTAGGTTTATTGAAGTGTTAAAAATTTTGCAAGAGCATAATGTTCAGATTAACAAGAAAAAATGTGCTGTTAAGGTTTCTTCTTTAGAATATCTTGGATTTTGTATCTCAGGTGAAGGAATCAAACCTTCCCCTAAGAAGGTCAAAGCTATTCTAGATTCTCCACCCCCTACTTCTGTTGCAGAGTTGCAATCTTTTATTGGAATGTTGACATATTATTGTAAATTCATTAAGAATTTTTCTTCCAAGCTGGCCCCCTTGTATGAATTGCTAAAAAAGAATAAAGTTTTTAAATGGTCTGAACTTGAAAACAAAGCTTTTGAAATTGTAAAATCGGATTTATCAAAAGGTCCCCTTTTGGCTAATTATGATGGTAATAGTCCACTAGTTGTTGAAGTGGATGCGTCTCCTATTGGTGTAGGATGTGTATTGTTGCAAAAAATTGATGGAAGAGAATTACCAGTTTATTTTGCTAGTAAAAAACTGACATCAGCTGAACAGAACTATGCTCAAATTGACCGAGAAGGGCTTGCCTTAGTTTTTGGGTTGAATCGCTTTAGATATTTTTTACTTGGAAGACAATTTGAAGCAAGGACCGACCATAAACCACTTTTAGGTTTATTTGGCAAAGGGCGTCATATTCCTACTAATGCCAATGCTCGTATTCAGCGTTGGGCACTGTTTCTCTCTCAATATGATTTTGAGCTTACTTACAAAGTGGGTAAAGAAAATGTTGTGGCTGATGCCCTTAGCAGGTTGCCTATTGATGATGATCATAAATCCATGACTCCAAATGAATACATTAAGTTAGTTGAAGCTTTAGATTTTGAAGATATTTCTTTTTCAAAAATCAGAAATTGTACTCAGAAAGATGAGGTTTTGGGTCAACTCATGCATAATATAAGATTTGGTTGGTCTACAAATGATTTGAGATTACATGAATATGGTTCTGTTAAATCTGATCTTAGTTTATATGACAATGTAATTTTGTACAGAAACAGAATTGTAATACCTACCAGCTTAAGATGTAAAATACTTGAGCACTTACATAGTGGTCATAATGGGATAAATGTGATGAAAGCAGAAGCTAGGAATTGGGTTTGGTGGCCTAAAATTGACCAAGATATTTCTGAAATTACAAAGAATTGTCCAGTTTGTTTTAAAAATTTTCAACCAAACCAAGCTCCTGTGTTGTCATGGTCTACCCCTGATAAGGCATGGTCAAGACTTCACATTGACTATGCTGGACCCATAAATAACAAATATTTTCTTGTAATTGTAGATGCATATTCTAAGTTTCTAGATGTTCAAGTTACTAGTTCAATGACTTCAAGTGTTACCATTGAATTGCTTAGAAAAACATTTTCTAATTTTGGTATTCCAGACATTGTTGTCTCGGATAATGCTCCATATTTTGTGTCCGAGGAAATTAAAGTTTTTTATAAGAAAAATGGTATTCAACATTTAACTCCTGCCCCATACAATCCATCATCTAATGGGTTGGCGGAAAGAGCAGTTCGAACTTTAAAAGAGGGCTTAAGTAAATTCAACAGTGGATCATTGAATACTAGAATCTGTAGATTTTTGTACAATTATAGAAAGAGTATGCATAGTGGTATAGGTAAATCACCAGCAGAGTTACTATTTGGAAGATGTTTTAAAACAACTTTAGTATCTGTAAAATGTTCCCCTAACAAAGACAGAGACCTGGAAAAATTGTCAAAGAAAGTTTTCTCTGAAGGAACAAATATGTACAATGTTGGTGATGCAGTTTTTGCTAAAAATTTTGGGAAGGGAGAGTCTTGGATTGAAGGTAAAATTATTGAAGTGCTTGGTGTAAGAAATTATTTGGTGCAAGTTCATGATTTTGGTAATATATCATGGAAGAGGCATCATGATCAGCTTATGCCTAGATTTACTGGTACTTGTATTAAGACACCTAGAGAGTCTCCAATGCCTTTAGGTTCTTCGAATGTAAGTAATTATTCCTATGCCTCTAGTTCCACTAATGATGTTGAAGTATCTTCACAAAAGTGTGATGTTTCAGTTCAACCTGATAGTAATTGTATTGAGTCTGAAGACACAGTCTCAGAAACTGAAAGGTGTGGTGTGAATGATAAACAGATTGTATCACCATCTCCAGTATTACGGAGATCAAAGAGAATTATTAAGCCACCAGAAAAATTAAATTTGTAATGTCTTTTGTTGCCATAATATATTGATATTTCTGTATAATGATTGTTGTATGTTGATATTTTTCTGATCCATTTTTGATAAGTTTTGTATGTCTTTTCTTGGAGGGAGGAATGTTATGTATAACTTTTGAGCTGATTAATTCGTGCGCTTTGCATTGCGCTATTGTTTTGTTGTTTTCACTGGAGTAGAACACGCCATGTCGGACATCTAAGTTTGAGTAATAAAACCTCCACTTTTTCTCACGATTTTAAATGAATTATCCTCTCCCATCTAATCATAGTATGGAACAGTTACCCTTACAAAAAGTAACTCTAATGATGTCTTGAGGAGGTCCACCAGAAAGATTAAGAAACCTGATAGACTGATTGAACATGTTTAAGGAGTTTATAAGCCTAAGGGGGAAGGATTGATATGTATTGAAAATAATTGAGAATCAACACTCCCCCTTTATTCTGTATTGTTTTCGTTATTTCTACTTTCTGCAATAATGCGGGGGGATGACGTATTGTTTACTTCTGCCTTCTTCCCGCTAGAATGGAAAGTCACCATGCCTTCCGACCAGTGTTATTTTTACTAATAAACGTGTATTTGAGGATTACACATATTATTTAATGCCTTATTATAATATTAAGACTAATATATTTCAGTCATTTTGATCCAATTATATGCCATTTTTCTCTTGGCAAAACTCTTTTCCTCCAACTTGCCAGTATCAAATCTCTCTATCAGAGCAACCATTACATCTCTTTGAAATAAATCATCCCCAGCATGAAGAAAAACATCAATATGGCTCACTAAAATACTTCTCAATATTTTACCATCTCCAAAGTAGAAAAAAGGTGAGAGTTCTACCCTTCTTTGTAAACAACCCACTTCCAACATTTTCTCCCGAACTGATAAGTAAAACTGCCTTGAGGCATCAGATAGTCCATACAGACAACACTTAAGTATGCATACAACATTCTCTCCAACATCGGCTCCTTTCTTAATTTTTTTGCTTTTCTTTTAGCTTTCTCTTTTACTATTTTTTTATTTTGTATATATATTGAGTTAAATGTAAAGTCTAATCCTCTGATAACATATCTTGGTTAGCAAGTGAGTTTATCAGTTAGGAAGAATATATAGCAGAAACAGGTGGGTGCCACCTCAGACACAAATTCGAATTTTTCTTCAGGTTTGACTTTTGTTTTTCTTTTTCTTTTTATCCTTAAATTACCATGGTCAAGTTTTTAAGTTAAGATGTGTGTTACCAGAAAAGAGATAAACTAAGTCACTAAATAGCACTTATATGGAGATATAAAAATTCTGTGTGAAGCTTAATTAAAAGTTTTTCTCTTTTTTTTTTACTCTTTCTCATCTTCTTTCTATATTCTGTGAGAGGGAGAACATAAAAATGACGCCATCTCTGTCCCAAACCTCTCCCATCCATGGGCCGGTAGGAGGGGTAGCCATTAGGAGACTTAAACAGAAAATCAAGAATTTAGAGGCAATGGTTATAAGCCTTGATGATAAAATTCAGAATATGGATGGAGAAATGAAAGAGAATGAAACACCCAGAGAGCAAATAAGATCTTTGGAGGAAGCAAATAAAGCACAAGGGCAGGAGAGAAAGGAACTAGAAAAAAGAATAAAGAAGCTGGAAGGGGAAAAGAGTCAACTAGAATCTAGAATTTCTAGACAAGAAGATAAAAACAAACAGCTGAATGACAACCTAAAGGAATTAGATGTTAGTTCACTGCTCTCTTCTGAAAGAGACGTGATTGCTGCTTGGAATGTCCAGATTAAGGAAAACATTGAACAGTTCAGAAAAGAGTTCCAGGAGCTGAATATGGAAAATGATGCCATGAAAACTTCCTTTGCTGATGCACTAAAGGGGAATGTGGCAGTAAAAGAGGCTGTAAAGGTGGTGGCACTGGAAAACATACAAACAGTTGACTATAAAGAGACAGTAATCGAAAAAATGAAAGACGTTGTGATGGGAAGGGCAAACCCACTCATCAGACAGGCACTTGATAAGGAGAAGACAGTGGTAATCTCAGGCATAAGCGAATCCCAGGAGCCAACATGGCAGGGGAGACTTGAAGAAAATAAAGCTAGAGTTGTAGACCTGATAAGAAAGCTTGGAGTAGTTTGTGGTCCTGAGGATATTGTAAACATACACCAACTAGGTAAATATTCGAGGAAAGGAAAGCCGAGACCAACAAAAGTAACCTTTGAGAGAGGGGAAACATGTAGGGAAATATTGTTGAGAAAAAAAAGTCTAAAAGACCTTCAAGAATTCAAAGAAGTGTTCATTAGACGATACAGAACACAGGAAGAGATGGGAAAGATTAAAAACTTGTTGCAAGAGGCAAGAAGGTTAAATGATGAAAGAAATGAAGAACAGAAGAAAACTTTTTGTTACAGAGTTCTTCCAGACAAAGGGGAGATAAAGAAGATAATGACAGAAGATCAGGGGATGGGGCCTCATTAAGATTGTTAAACACAAATGCTGATGGATTAGCTGGTAAGGCAGTAGAATTAAAAGATAGGATTCACAACAGTAAGGCAGATATAGTAGCAATTACAGAGACTAAGTTGAGTGAGGACATAAACAGTGTCACGGTTTTTCCTAAGGGCTTCAGAATACTAAGGGTTGAAAGATCTGAGAGGACTGGTGGAGGGATAGCACTGATCATAAGTGAAAGGATTCAAGTTGAAGAAATAAACTTGGCTATAGAAAGTGAGTTCAAGGAATTTCTTGTTGCTCGCATAAATACTGGGTCAGAGAGCATTATAATAACTGTTGTATACAACCCACCAAGGAACCAAAATAGGCTTGAAGTTTATGAGGAAAGTCATATAGGTACTATTGAAGTCATAAACTCAGTTGTTAACATGGCACGGGAAAAAAAATGTAGGATTTTGATTATGGGAGACTTTAATCATAAAGAGATAGATTGGATAAATCTTGACATACACAGTGGTGAGGACTCATTCAGGGCAAGATTCCTACATTGCGTACAAGGGAATTTCCTACACCAACATGTAATGGAACCAACAAGGGCCAGGGGTGGGGATGAACCATCACTACTTGATCTAGTGTTCACAGATAATGTGTTGGATATTGAAAAAATTGAGTATGAACCACCAATTGGAAAGAGTGACCACTGTGTGTTGTTGATGGAGTATATCATTGAAGATATTCTGCCTGAGAGTAGAGGCACTGAGGACATGAGGAGGAGCTATCCGAAAGGAGATTACATCAAAATGAATGAGCTTTTTGCAGTTAGTGACTGGAGAACCTTATTTTACAACAAATCTGTACAAGAAATGTATGACATCTTTTGTGAGAAATATGGGAAGATAGTAGATTGCTGCATACCTGTCAGAAAAGTAGGTGTAATTCATGCCAGAGAGAAATGGTTTGATAATGGGTGTAAAAGAGCTAAGGAGTGGAGAGACAAATGCTGGAAAAGGTATAGGAGGAGAAAAAACATAAATGCCTGGCAAACCTACAAAAGAGCAAGAAATGACTACCTAAGTAAAAGGAGAGAGGCAGAGAGAGACTATGAGAGGGACATCACCAGGAAGGCTAAAGAAAATCCCAAGCTTTTCCACAGCTTTATCAGAGGAAAACTGAAGGTAAAAGAACAGGTTTTAAGGCTAAAGAGAGTGGATGGAAGCATCACTGAGACGGATGAAGAGATCTGCAAAGAATTGAACAAGGAGTTTCAGTCAGTATTTACAGTAGAAAATACTCCTCCCCTTCAGATTGCAGTGATAGAAGCTCAAGGGCCGGTATTAGAGAACATCAACCTTACAGCCACAGAGGTATGCAAAGCGCTGATGGATTTAGATGTTCATAAAGCTACAGGTCCTGATGACATATCCCCTCATGGGCTTAAAAAATGCGCAAACACAATATCAGTGGCACTAAGTATCATATTTAAGGAGTCACTGGAGTCGGGGGAGATTCCAAGATGCTGGAAACAAGCAAATGTGATACCTATTTTCAAAAAGGGAAGGAGGGATACGGCTCTGAACTATAGACCAGTTTCCTTGACCAGCATAGTTTGCAAAGTTATGGAGAAGCTACTAAGGAAACATATCTCTCTTTACTTGGAATCCTTCAACTCTTTGTCAGTGAGGCAACATGGCTTCAGAGAAGGTAGATCAACAGTAACAAACTTATTAGAATTTTATGATGAGGTAAGCCAAATCTTACAGGAAAGAGAGGGCTGGGCAGATTGCATATTCCTAGACTTCCAGAAAGCGTTTGACACTGTTCCACATGAGAGACTTATTAGGAAGCTGCAATCAATGGCTAGAATAGGTGGAAATGTTTTGGAATGGATAAAAACTTACTTAGAAGGAAGGGAACTGAGGGTTAGAGTAAGACACTCAGTAACTGAATGGAGAAGAGTTAGTAGTGCAGTTCCACAGGGTTCAGTTTTAGGGCCACTTTTGTTCCTTGTATATGTAAATGACCTACCAGAGTGTGTAAATTCATTCATGAATATGTTTGCAGATGATGCAAAGATTGTGAAGAAAGTAAAAAACGAGAACAATGGTAGAGAACTTCAAGAGGATCTAAATAATCTGCATGAGTGGTCAGAAAAGTGGTTAATGAAATTCAATACTTCAAAATGTAAGGTAATGAGAATGGGTACAAGTGCAAGAAGGCCCAAGCTTGACTACTCGGTGGCTGGAGTACAACTTCAAGAGACAGAAATGAGAGAGATCTAGGAGTAAACATACTGGCAGATTTGTCTCCAGAAATACATATAAATGGCATAGTAAGGGCAGCATATGCATTCTTATCAAATGTAAGGGTAGCCTTCAGGCACATGGACAAGGAAATGTTCAGAAATATTTATGTAACCTATGTGAGGCCAAAACTCGAATATGCAGCCCCCTTTTGGAATCCGCACTTGAAAAAGCACATAGCTAAGCTTGAAAAAGTTCAAAGACATGCCACGAAACTGGTGCCAGAAATACGCAATCTCAGTTATGATGAGAGGCTGAGGGAATTAGACTTACCATCACTCGAAGCTAGAAGAGTGAGGGGGATATGGTGACAGTCTTTAAATTCCTTCATGGTTATGATAGAGTGGATAGGGACCGATATTTTGATATGGCTGGCTCTAGAACTAGAGGTCATAGTTTGAAGCTTCGTAAGAAAACTTCTTTGCAGGATGTAAGGAAATACTTTTTCAGTGTAAGAGTAGTTGATAATTGGAATTGGCTAAGCGAGGAGGTAGTTAATGCTATCTCAATCCATAGTTTTAAGGACAGGTATGATAAGTATCACTAAGTATAAAATGGAACCGATGAGGAGACGGGAAGATACGAGCTTTGGGCTCTTTCCCGTAAACACAATTAGGTAATCACATATATTACCCTATCCAAAGTATTACCCTGCAAAAAAGCTAAATTAATATCTGTAGTTTTCACTCTCCATCCCAAACTAGCTACAACTGTTAAAAATACTCCGAGAGTAGTTTTCCCAACAGTAGGAGAATCACTAACTATTCCACTATTATCATCCTCAAATCCTCTCACCACCAATATAGCCTTGGGCTTACCATTCTTCAATAGCAACACCCACTTAGTGGATATGCATGTCTGACCATGATGTTTTACCTCTTCATATGTATCAAAGGTTTTCAATTTCTCTAGTTTCTCCTTCTTTGCTGTCAAGCTATCTATGTTACTCTGTTCCTCTTTTGATAATGATGCAGAATGATCATTATATCTATGTTCTTTATTAAAATATCTCAAAGTTCTCATTATAGCAATAGGTTCCTCCTTTTTTGCCTGCTCTGCAAGTACTTTGTTCTCTGATGATCCCTTATCAGAACTTTCTACCAAAGGCCCCTCATTTTGAAAATCTTCAAAATCATTATCACCCTCCGAGACCTCCCCAACAGACTGCCCTACTCCTCCCCCCTTGACATCTGAATATTCCACAACTGTTAGCTCTTTTCTCACATCATTTTGCTCACTAGAAAAATCTAAGGGTCCACTAGCAGAATCCTCCCTCTCAAATACCACTCCCACCTTAATTAACCAATTTGCTGAAACTTGAATCAAAGAAGAACCATGTCTTAAAAAATGATTTTATTATCCTAGCATACTACTTTTCCAGGCCCCAACCATCTACCATACCCTTCCCTCTTATAAAAAAAAAACCAGGTCTCCTGTTGAAAAAATTTGCTCAGATGCTGATTTTGCTCCTTAAAGCTCTTCTTTCTTTTTTATTTGTCTGCCTCCATCTGTATTTAATTTTGCCTATCAGCATGCAGTGAATTTAAATGCTTTGCAAAACATCACTGTTAATAAACTTTTACTCACCAGTACAAGTTGTCTAGACCCACTAATAACCAACTCCAGGTAATCCAACCCGACTCAATACACTGGCAGCTTATTATGTCTAAAATTAACTAGGAGTCAAGGTGCTTCAGTCTACTATACAGTCGCTTCCTTACCTCAAGTCTTAGCTGCGTCTCTCATTCCTCTGATCACTCTCTCTGCCCAGCTGACCCACGTAAACATAACGTCGTGACGTCAGTTGTAAATATGGTGGCAGTCGTGACGTCATTAGCAAACATGATAACTCACACAAACTAACACCCTCGTCCTTCTTCCTTTTTTTTTATACAGTTTCCTATGTATTCCTTTACACAGTCTATTCCCCGATGGTACACATACAAGTACTGTATGTGATATACTCTTCTTTAATTTGATCCTCGCTGGCGGCAGCACAAAGCTGCTCTGGTGAAGACCCCTTCTTTGTGAGGCAATCAGCCAGCTGTCCCGATGAATCCACCCAAGCCACTTAAGCAACCTCTCCACGCTCCAACATCTCACGTAGTACTGCTATATCGATCCTCAATCTTCTATTATCCACACTCCTACTTGACTGCAGGGAATCCACCAGGCTCTTGTTGTCAATGAAGGTCCGAATCCTTAGATTTCCACAACCAGATATTTCCTGCAGTATTATGACTAGATACACAGCTGTCTCAATTCAATCCAGTAAAGCCAATGCTTCTGCAGCAGAGTGGACTTAACCACCCGTATGATTCTTTTTGATTGCCAGTAGATGGGGCATCTTTTGTCGTCATCGCTCCACAAGCATATGATAAAACCTCCTTGTGACCCACTACCCACCTGGTTAGGAAAAGAAGCATCTGAAAAGCACTCAAGGTAACAATTCTCAAGCCTTGACATTCTTTGCATATGCAGCCGAATGATGTCTGTCTTCACTCTAGATATGACCTTGTTAAGTTGCAAGAAGTCAGCCAATGTTGCCCGGTTACATGCTGCACTCAGTTCACACATGTCAAAAGCAATGTCTGTACGGGTATGAGTGGCAATCCAATTTAACTGGCCTACCAGTGCTCTGTATTCTGATCTTTCCAACTCTGACACTTCTCCCGTCTTCACATTTGTCTTTTACGACTGACAGTCATGGGAGTCAAGGTGGATGCATAATCTAGCTGGTTCAATGTAAAGCTGCCATATTTGCATGAGGTGAGGTTCAAATCTACATACTAAAATGCCATTGACTCAGAGCTTCCAATCAGAAAAATTTGCTTCAACTGGTCTATCACTTTACTCTTGAATTCTGAGTCCTTGCCCACAGAAAATCATCCACACATATACAGATCAAGCCCTCAATCCTGCCAGTCCATCTCTAGTAAAACAATGCCGGATCCAGTAAACACACCTGAGCGCCGAGATCTGCTAACTGGTCTTTCACTTTGTGGTACCAATGACAGGCTGCATCACACAAACCATATAGTCTTTCTCAGCTTCCATAGCCGGCTATCAGCAAACTCCGGAGGAGGGCATAGATATGTGTCCCTACTGATTTCATTGCCCTGCAAATAGGCTGCCTTAACATCCAAGGAGTGACAGGTCCAACCCATGTCGGGATCCTTGGGAAGTTCACACGTGTCCTCCTCAAATCCTCTTGCCATCATGTGCACCTTCACCACCAAATGTCCTCCCTTTACTTTTTCCGTCACAACCCACCGCACAGATAGAGTCTTTTGACCTACATCTACCTCTTCATAGACTTTATTTTCCCACCAGTTCTGTATATCCTTTTCCTTAGCACACATCACCTCCTCAGAGTTGAAGAGATTTATTTTTCTGCACCCTCATTGACAGTCTTCCAGGTGCTAAAATTTTGGTTCAGATCTGCCCAAGAGATGCTCCCATCAGAATCCCACCAAAAATTGTAACAGTCTTTGTACTTTCTGTGGTTTTGCCAGCCCGGCTCACAACTCGTCCAGATACCAGATCACCACTCTCTCTACGAATGCCTTGTGTCCGCTGGCCTGCAATAAGGTATGAAGGCTGCTGTGACACAGGCACACCTTCAGGCTCTTGTGACCTATCATCATCCTTCGCCTCTGGTTCACAGTGCCCTCGTAACTCTCGGACTCCTCTGCGTGCTCGTGCTCTCTAGACACCACTGGCTCTGGCTCTACATCCTTATGTTGCATGACTCCATCAGCATTATTGTCTCTTACCTCCCCAACAGAAGCTGGAACCCTTGCCAGCCTACATGCATGGGCCCTCACATAAACTCCCCCATGCCTCACTAAGACTTGCCTCCCATCTCTGCCATTTACAATCCCGGGTCCTTGCCACTTGTAACTGTCATGTCTCTTGTAAAACACCCACATCATCATTCTATACATTATCAAGGTCACTAGCAAGAATGTTGTGTCGTAGTGCCCTGGCCAGACGTTCATCAGTTCATTTTTCACAAATTCTTTCCTTGCTAGATGAAGAGCATTCAAATTATTCATCACAATTTCTGATGTCCCAGTACCTTCCAGTGCGGGGGATCGTTGGCATACACCTTGAGAAGTCCTGGGTTGTGACCAAACACGAGCTGATTAGAGGAAAATCAAGAGAAATTAGTGAGGACATTTCTCGCCAACACTGCCCAGGCCAAAGCAACCTCCAAGTCACATTTACATTCTTTTATGATTTTCCTTACGATATTCCCAATTACCGCATTTAACCGCTCACACACTCCGTTGCTACAGTGGCTCTCGGCTGCAGTGGCCATGATTTTGATGTTGAATCCTTTCCCAGTGCCCGCATCTCTTCATTGTTAAATTCACATCTGCTATCCGATAGGATATTCCCTGGTGCTACAAATACACCTTGTTCCTTCAATGCTCGATTTTTTTATACATGAAATTGCAATAACACCCAAAAAAAATAATAGCAAAAAAAATCTAATTTCGCGAATAATGCCCGCAAAAAAAAATATATATAAAAGAAAATATAAATAAATCAATAATAAAAATACACTTCTTCCACAAGTACAAAGAGGATTACAATAAGAAAACATCATCATCATTATATATATATATATATATATATATATATATATATATATATATATATATATATATATATATATATATATATATATATATATATATATATATATATATATATATATATATATATATATATATATATATATATATATATATATATATATATATATATATATATATCAAATAAGCACATTACATATGTGAAAACATGAATTATTTTTTTACCCCGACCGGGACTCGAACCTAGGACTTATGATTACTAAGTCAAGGCACTACCACTACACCACAGAAGGTTAAAAGGAATCCAACCTTATAGCTTATATCTGCTATACTTAGGAATGAACGCATTCTATCTGAATGCCACTATGTTCATATTACAGATTCCCCAACATCACTCGTGGCTTCATTTTAGCATTTAATTCAATTCCCAATCTCATTCGGGCATGAAATTTCAAATAAGCACGTTACATATGTGAAAACATGAATAATTGTTTTACCCCAACCGGGACTCGAACCTAGGACTTATGATTACTAAGTCAAGGCGCTACCACTACACCACAGAAGGTTAAAAGGAATCCAACCTTATAGCTTATATCTGCTATACTTAGGAATGAACGCATTCTATCTGAATGCCACTATGTTCATATTACAGATTCCCCAACATCACTCGTGGCTTCATTTTAGCATTTAATTCAATTCCCAATCTCATTCGGGCATGAAATTTCAAATAAGCACATTACATATGAGAAAACATGAATAATTTTTTTACCCCGACCGGGACTTGAACCTAGGACTTATGATTACTAAGTCAAAGCGCTACCACTACACCACAGAAGGTTAAAAGGAATCCAACCTTATAGCTTATATCTGCTATACTTAGGAATGAACGCATTCTATCTGAATGCCGCTATGTTCATATTACAGATTCCCCAACCTCACTCGTGGCTTCATTTTAGCATTTAATTCAATTCCCAATCTCATTCGGGCATGAAATTTCAAATAAGCACATTACATATGTGAAAACATGAATAATTTTTTTACCCCGACCGGGACTCGAACCTAGGACTTATGATTACTAAGTCAAGGTGCTACCACTACACCACAGAAGGTTAAAAGGAATCCAACCTTATAGCTTATATCTGCTATACTTAGGAATGAACGCATTCTATCTGAATGCCACTATGTTCATATTACAGATTCCCAAACATCACTCGTGGCTTCATTTTAGCATTTAATTCAATTCCCAATCTCATTCGGGCATGAAATTTCAAATAAGCACATTACATATGTGAAAACATGAATAATTTTTTTACCCCGACCGGGACTCGAACCTAGGACTTATGATTACTAAGTCAAGGCGCTACCACTACACCACAGAAGGTTAAAAGGAATCCAACCTTATAGCTTATATCTGCTATACTTAGGAATGAACGCATTCTATCTGAATGCCACTATGTTCATATTACAGATTCCCAACCTCACTTGTGGCTTCATTTTAGCATTTAATTCAATTCCCAATCTCATTCGGGCATGAAATTTCAAATAAGCACATTACATATGTGAAAACATGAATAATTTTTTTACCCCGACCGGGACTCGAACCTAGGACTTATGATTACTAAGTCAAGGAGCTACCACTACACCACAGAAGGTTAAAAGGAATCCAACCTTATAGCTTATATCTGCTATACTTAGGAATGAACGCATTCTATCTGAATGCCACTATGTTCATATTACAGATTCCCCAACCTCACTCGTGGCTTCATTTTAGCATTTAATTCAATTCCCAATCTCATTCGGGCATGAAATTTCAAATAAGCACATTACATATGTGAAAACATGAATAATTTTTTTTAATAATAATAATTTATCCTAAGTATAGCAGATATAAGCTATAAGGTTGGATTCCTTTTAACCTTCTGTGGTGTAGTGGTAGCGCCTTGACTTAGTAATCATAAGTCCTAGGTTCAAGTCCCGGTCGGGGTAAAAAAATTATTCATGTTTTCACATATGTAATGTGCTTATTTGAAATTTCAAGCCCGAATGAGATTGGGAATTGAATTAAATGCTAAAATGAAGCCACGAGTGAGGTTGGGGAATCTGTAATATGAACATAGTGGCATTCAGATAGAATGCGTTCATTCCTAAGTATAGCAGATATAAGCTATAAGGTTGGATTCCTTTTAACCTTCTGTGGTGTAGTGGTAGCGCCTTGACTTAGTAATCATAAGTCCTAGGTTCGAGTCCCGGTCGGGAGAAAAAAAAAAAAAATTATTCATGTTTTCACATATGTAATGTGCTTATTTGAAATTTCATGCCCGAATGAGATTGGGAATTGAATTAAATGCTAAAATGAAGCCACGAGTGAGGTTGGGGAATCTGTTATATGAACATAGTGGCATTCAGATAGAATGCGTTCATTCCTAAGTATAGCAGATATAAGCTATAAGGTTGGATTCCTTTTAACCTTCTGTGGTGTAGTGGTAGCGCCTTGACTTAGTAATCATAAGTCCTAGGTTCGAGTCCAGGTCGGGGTAAAAAAAAATTATTCATGTTTTCACATATGTAATGTGCTTATTTGAAATTTCATGCCCGAATGAGATTGGGAATTGAATTAAATGCTAAAATGAAGCCACGAGTGATGTTGGGGAATCTGTAATATGAACATAGTGGTATTCAGATAGAATGCGTTCATTCCTAAGTATAGCAGATATAAGCTATAAGGTTGGATTCCTTTTAACCTTCTGTGGTGTAGTGGTAGCGCCTTGACTTAGTAATCATAAGTCCTAGGTTCGAGTCCCGGTTGGGGTAAAAAAATTATTCATGTTTTCACATATGTAATGTGCTTATTTGAAATTTCATGCCCGAATGAGATTGGGAATTGAATTAAATGCTAAAATGAAGCCACGAGTGAGGTTGGGGAATCTGTAATATGAACATAGGGGCATTCTGATAGAATGCGTTCATTCCTAAGTATAGCAGATATAAGCTATAATGTTGGATTCCTTTTAACCTTCTGTGGTGTAGTGGTAGCGCCTTGACTTAGTAATCATAAGTCCTAGGTTCGAGTCCCGGTCGGGGTAAAAAAAATTATTCATGTTTTCACATATGTAATGTGCTTATTTGAAATTTCATGCCCGAATGAGATTGGGAATTGAATTAAATGCTAAAATGAAGCCACGAGTGAGGTTGGGGAATCTGTAATATGAACATAGTGGCATTCAGATAGAATGCGTTCATTCCTAAGTATAGCAGATATAAGCTATAAGGTTGGATTCCTTTTAACCTTCTGTGGTGTAGTGGTAGCGCCTTGACTTAGTAATCATAAGTCCTAGGTTTGAGTCCCGGTCGGGGTAAAAAAATAATTCATGTTTTCACATATGTAATGTGCTTATTTGAAATTTCATGCCCGAATGAGATTGGGAATTGAATTAAATGCTAAAATGAAGCCACGAGTGAGGTTGGGGAATCTGTAATATGAACATAGTGGCATTCAGATAGAATGCGTTCATTCCTAAGTATAGCAGATATAAGCTATAAGGTTGGATTCCTTTCAACCTTCTGTGGTGTAGTGGTAGCGCCTTGACTTAGTAATCATAAGTCCTAGGTTCGAGTCCCGGTCGGGGTAAAAAAAAAAAAAAAATTATTCATATATATATATATATATATATATATATATATATATATATATATATATATATATATATATATATATATATATATATACAGTGATCCCCCGCTGGATCGCGTTTCTTGGTTCGCGTTTTCACTGTACCATGGTTTTTTTTTGGCAAATTATTATATTTTTGGGTATATGCAAAAATATTAAAATATTAAAAAAATAAAAATTCTCAGTACTTTCATTTTTTTAATAAAAAAAACATATTTCATTATCTAATTCATAAAAAAAAATTTATTTCCCAGCCTACGAATAATAAAACAGTAAAAAATAGTAAAAAACATAAGTTTAGATATACGTACGTACAGTATAACTCACAGTATTGCATCATGCACAATAGTGTCCGATAGCGTACAATGTATTGGGGTCGCAGCTACATGAGCTAGCATATATATTTATATTTCCAGTAGTTTCATGATTTTATTGATAAAAAAAACGTATTTCTTAGCCTAAGAATAATAAAACAGTAAAAAATAGTAAAAAACATATATACTAACAGTATTGCAACATGTAAAATACGATACCGCTATCAGCGTTTTGGACAAAGGCTTCCACCATCTGCCATTGTCTCGCCTCACTCGTGTGCGCCGTTCACGTTGTGCTTATTAATACATTTTGTTTTTTATTTTTTTACTCACATATTTTAACCTTTGCAATGCCTCCCCAGCATCCTTCATCTTCTAAGGCTTCTTGTAGTGAGCCTAAACGGCAAAGGAAAATGTTAACCATAACAGATAAGGTAAATTTCCCTATCACGTACATATAAATTTAAGTTGCATGCTGTTATTTATAAAGTAAAGGGTGGTTTTTTAACAGTGCAGGGAGGGTTTATACAGTAAATGTAAAAATAATTGTAAAATACCTATGTACATGAGTATGTCATATAAATTTACGCTTGCATGCTGTTATTTATGAAGTAAAGGGTGGTTTGTTAACAGTACAGGGAGGGTTTATACAGTTTTTACGGTGTAAACAAAAAAATAAATTAAAATATCTATGTACATATAGGCTGATCCTACTCCGCGATTTTCCTGTCTCGCGCCAGGTCCCGGAAACGAACCCTCGCGATAATGGGGGGATCACTGTATATATATATATATATATATATATATATATATATATATATATATATATATATATATATATATATATATATATATATATATATATATATATATATATATATATATATATATATATATATATATATATATATATATATATATATATATATATATATATATATATAGTGTTACCCCGGTTATTCGCGCTTCTTGGTTCACGTTCTCAATCTATCGCGGCTTTTTTTGGGATAAATTATTATTTTATTTTATGGGTATACGCAAAAATATTAAAATATTGAAAAAAAACATTTTCAGTATTTTCATTTTTTTTTTTTGAAATTTACGTTGCGTGCTGTTATTTATAATGTAAAGGGTGTTTTTTTAACAGTGCAGGGAGGGTTTATACAGTTCGTAAACGAAAAATAATTGTGATTGCCTAATTGTGTTTACGGGAAAGAGCCCAAAGCTCGTATCTTCCCGTCTCCTCATCGGTTCCATTTTATACTTAGTGATACTTATCATACCTGTCCTTAAAACTATGGATTGAGATAGCATTAACTACCTCCTCGCTTAGCCAATTCCAATTATCAACTACTCTTACACTGAAAAAGTATTTCCTTACATCCTGCAAAGAAGTTTTCTTACGAAGCTTCAAACTATGACCTCTAGTTCTAGAGCCAGCCATATCAAAATATCGATCCCTATCCACTCTATCATAACCATGAAGGAATTTAAAGACTGTCACCATACCCCCCCTTACTCTTCTAGCTTCGAGTGATGGTAAGTCTAATTCCCTCAGCCTCTCATCATAACTGAGATTGCGTATTTCTGGCACCAGTTTCGTGGCATGTCTTTGAACTTTTTCAAGCTTAGCTATGTGCTTTTTCAAGTGCGGATTCCAAAAGGGGGCTGCATATTCGAGTTTTGGCTTCACATAGGTTACATAAATATTTCTGAACATTTCCTTGTCCATGTGCCTGAAGGCTACCCTTACATTTGATAAGAATGCTGCCCTTACTATGCCATTTATATGTATTTCTGGAGACAAATCTGCCAGTATGTTTACTCCTAGATCTCTCTCATTTTCTGTCTCTTGAAGTTGTACTCCAGCCACCGAGTAGTCAAGCTTGGGCCTTCTTGCACTTGTACCCATTCTCATTACCTTACATTTTGAAGTATTGAATTTCATTAGCCACTTTTCTGACCACTCATGCAGATTATTTAGATCCTCCTGAAGTTCTCTACCATTGTTCTCGTTTTTTTACTTTCTTAACAATCTTTCCATCATCTGCAAACATATTCATGAATGAATTTACACACTCTGGTAGGTCATTTACATATACAAGGAACAAAAGTGGCCCTAAAACTGAACCCTGTGGAACTCCACTACTAACTCTTCTCCATTCAGACACTGAGTGTCTTACTCTAACCCTCTGTTCCCTTCCGTCTAAGTAAATTTTTATCCATTCCAAAACATTTCCACCTATTCTAGCCATTGATTGCAGCTTCCTAATAAGTCTCCCACGTGGAACAGTGTCAAACGCTTTCTGGAAGTCTAGGCATATGCAATCTGCCCAGCCCTCTCTTTCCTGTAAGATTTGGCTTACCTCATCATAAAATTCTAATAAGTTTGTTACTGTTGATCTACCTTCTCTGAAGCCATGTTGCCTCACTGACAAAAAGTTGAAGGATTCCAAGTGAAGAGAGATATGTTTCCTTAGTAGTTTCTCCATAACTTTGCAAACTATGCTGGTCAAGGAAACTGGTCTATAGTTCAGAGCCGTATCCCTCCTTCCCTTTTTGAATATAGTTATCACATTTGCTATTTTCCAGCATCTTGGAATCTCCCCCGACTCCAGTGACTCCTTAAATATGATACTTAGTGCCACTGATATTGTGTTTGCGCATTTTTTAAGCACATGAGGGGATATGTCATCATGACCTGTAGCTTTATGAACATCTAAATCCATCAGCGCTTTGCATACCTCTGTGGCTGTAAGGTTGATGTTCTCTAATACCGGCCCTTGAGCTTCTATCACTGCAATCCGAGGGGGTGGGGTATTTTCTACTGTAAATACTGACTGAAACTCCTTGTTCAATTCTTTGCAGATCTCTTCATCCGTCTCAGTGATGCTTCCATCCGCTCTCTTTAGCCTTAAAACCTGTTCTTTTACCTTCAGTTTTCCTCTGATAAAGCTGTGGAAAAGCTTGGGATTTTCTTTAGCCTTCCTGGTGACGTCCCTCTCATAGTCTCTCTCTGCCTCTCTTCTTTTACTTAGGTAGTCATTTCTTGCTCTTTTGTAGGTTTGCCAGGCATTTATGTTTTTTCTCCTCCTATACCTTTTCCAGCATTTGTCTCTCCACTCCTTAGCTCTTTTACACCCATTATCGAACCATTTCTCTCGGGCATGAATTACACCTACTTTGGTGACAGGTATGCAGCAATCTACTATCTTCCCGTATTTCTCACAAAAGATGTCATACATTTCTTGTACAGATTTGTTGTAAAATAAGGTTCTCCAGTCAATAACTGCAAAAAGCTCATTCATTTTGATGTAATCGCCTTTCCGATAGTTCCTCCTCATGTCCTCAGTACCTCTACTCTCAGGAAGAATATCTTCAATGATATACTCCATCAACAACACACAGTGGTCACTCTTTCCAATTGAAGGTTCATACTCAATTTTTTCAATATCCAACACATTATCTGTGAACACTAGATCAAGTAGTGATGGCTCATCCCCACCCCTGGCCCTTGTTGGTTCCATTACATGTTGGTGTAGGAAATTCCCTTGTACGCAATCTAGGAATCTTGCCCCGAATGAGTCCTCACCACTGTATGGGTCAAGATTTATCCAATCTATCTCTTTATGATTAAAGTCTCCCATAATCAAAATCCTACATTTTTTTTCCCGTGCCATGTTAACAACTGAGTTTATGACTTCAATAGGACCTATATGACTTTCCTCATAAACTTCAAGCATATTTTGGTTCCTTGGTGGGTTGTATACAACAGTTATTATAATGCTCTCTGACCCAGTATTTATGTGAGCAACAAGAAATTCCTTGAACTCACTTTCTATAGCCAAGTTTATTTCTTCAACTTGAATCCTTTCACTTATGAGCAGTGCTATCCCTCCACCAGTCCTCTCAGATCTTTCAACCCTTAGTATTCTGAAACCCTTAGGAAAAACTGTGACACTGTTAATGTCCTCACTCAACTTAGTCTCTGTAATTGCTACTATATCTGCCTTACTGTTGTGAATCCTATCTTTTAATTCTACTGCCTTACCAGCTAATCCATCAGCATTTGTGTATAACAATCTTAATGAGGCCCCATCCCCTGATCTTCTGTCATTATCTTCTCTATCTCCCCTTTGTCTGGAAGAACTCTGTAACAAAATTTTTTCTTCTCTTCTTCATTTCTTTCATCATTTAACCTTCTTGCCTCTTGCAACAAGTTTTTGATCTTTCCCATCTCTTCCTGTGTTCTGTATTGTCTAATGAACACTTCTTTGAATTCTTGAAGGTCTTTTAGACTTTTTTTTCTCAACAATATTTCCCTACATGTTTCCCCTCTCTCAAAGGTTACTTTTGTTGGTCTCGGCTTTCCTTCCCTCGAATATTTACCTAGTTGGTGTATGTTTACAATATCCTCAGGACCACATACTACTCGAAGCTTTCTTATCAGGTCTACAACCCTAGCTTTATTTTCTTCAAGTCTCCCCTGCCATGTTGGCTCCTGGGACTCGCTTATGCCTGAGATTACCACTGTCTTCTCCTTATCAAGTGCCTGTCTGATGAGTGGGTTTGCCCTTTCCATCACAACGTCTTTCATTTTTTCGATTACTGTCTCTTTATAGTCAACTGTTTGTATGTTTTCCAGTGCCACCACCTTTACAGCCTCTTTTACTGCCACATTCCCCTTTAGTGCATCAGCAAAGGAAGTTTTCATGGCATCATTTTCCATATTCAGCTCCTGGAACTCTTTTCTGAAATGTTCAATGTTTTCCTTAATCTGGACATTCCAAGCAGCAATCTCGTCTCTCTCAGAAGAGAGCAGTGAACTAACATCAAATTCCTTTAGGTTGTCATTCAGCTGTTTGTTTTTATCTTCTTGTTTAGAAAGTCTAGATTCTAGTTGACTCTTTTCCCCTTCCAGCTTTTTTACTCTTTTTTTCTAGTTCCTTTCTCTCCTGCCCTTGTGCTTTATTTGCTTCCTCCAAAGATCTTATTTGCTCTCTGAGTGTTTCATTCTCTTTCATTTCTCCATCCATATTCTGAATTTTATCATCAAGGCTTATAACCATTTCCTCTATATTCTTGATTTTCTGTTTGAGTCTCCTGATGGCTACCCCTCCTACCGACCCATGGAAGGGAGAGGTTTGGGACAGAGATGGCGTCATTTTTATGTTCTCCCTCTCACAGAATATAGAAAGAAGACGATTGTAAATGAGTATGTATGTCACGTCATTATCACCTCATTCACCGTAATTTTATCTATCACTTTCATAAAAATTTACGTTGCTTGCTGTTATTTATAATGTAAAGGGCGTTTTTTCAACAGTGCAAGGAGGGTTTATACAGTACGTAAACGAAAAAATAATTGTAAATGAGTATGTATGTCACGTCATCATCACATTCACGGTAAGTTTTCCTATCACTTTCTTAAAAATTTACGTTGCTTGCTGTTATCTATAATGTTAAGGGTGTTTTTTTTAACAGTGCAGGGAGGGTTTATACAGTACGTAAACGAAAAAATAATTGTAAATGATATGTATGTCACGTCATTATCACCTCATTCACTGTAATTTTATCTATCACATTCATAAAAATTTACGTTGCTGGCTGTTATTTATAATGTAAAGGGTGTTTTTTTTAACAGTGCAGGGAGGGTTTATACAGTGTAAATGTAAAAATATATTAAAATATCTATGTACATATAGGCGGATCCTACCTCGCGGATTTCCTGGTTCGCGGCGGGTCGCGGAACCGATCTACCGCGATAAGTGAGGCAACACTGTATATATATATATATATATATATATATATATATATATATATATATATATATATATATATATATATATATATATATATATATATATATATATATATATATATATATATATATATATATATATATATATATATATATATATATATATATATATATATATATATATATATATATATATATATATATATATATATATATATATATATATATATATATATATATAGACAGGTATACCTCACCCAACGTCGTTAATTGGTTCCAGGAGAGACGACTTAAGTCGAAAAAAGACTTAAATCGAATTAGCTTGTGTCTAGGCTAGCCTAAGCTAGGCTATGCCAAATTTACTTATCTAGGCTAAACAGAAAATAACCATTCCTAGTTCTGTACTTTATTCATGAATGCAATTTTCAATAATATATGGTTAATAAGAATCTATTTTAAGCTTACAAACAAAATAAATTTTATATTTTAATACTGCATAGTACAGAAAAAAAAGTACAGGTAATTAAATTTACATATGCAATTTGGTGATGTTTACCGTACACTGCGGATGCTTTATTTATGAATGTGGTTTGCTATGACATGATAAAATAAAAGCCTTTTTTAAGGTTAAGCACAAATACAGAAATTATTATCATTTTGCAATAATAATAATAATAAAAAAAACTAATTTTTTTAAAATTTACCTTGGTGGTTTACATCGCGGACGTAGATGGCTGTGGATCGTCAACATCAACAACTGATTCTGGCTGTTGTCGTCATTGTCCGATAGGCTTGAAAAACTGGTCGAGAGTTCCTTGAACTGTCTTCTTCTTCTTTTCCTCAAGAATCACATTATTAGGAGCAAAAGCTTCGTGACAAGCCCCCATAACCTTGTAAAAGTGTTGAGCATTGGAATCCATATCCTCAAACAAAGAAAGTCCTTTTTCGATAAATGCAAATGCCTGCTGCATTTTCTTAATGGTTTCGTCTACGTTAAAAATCTGTTCGGGAAGAAACCCATTTACTTCGATGATTTTCTTTAACGCATTAGGAAATTCTGCTGCTGCTTGTTTGTCTGCTGATGCACTTTCACCTTGCTTCTTAATGGAGTGATAACTCCTTCACTCCTTAAATCTCATGAACCATCCTTGACTTGCCTTGAACTCTACATCTTTCTCATCGGGGTATTTTTTATTCATATCCTCAAACAAAGACAAGGCTTTCTCTTGAATGATTTCTTGACTAACATCACCTTGCCGATGATTCAACCTATCAATCCAAAGAGAATGAAGACTTTCCATTTCTTCAAAGATATTGCCTCTTTTCTTATTGATGACGGTGTTCTTCATCCCTGGGGCATCAGATTTAATATACGTTATAAATCTTGTCCTTATTATGTACAATCGTTGATACAGTTGTCTGACTCATCCCAAAAGATCGTGCAATCGCTACCACTTTCTCACCTTTTTCATGGTGCTCTATCATAGCCAGTTTATCGTCCAGCATTATAGCATGACGCTTAGCACTTGCACTAGGAATTTTCTTAGGTGCCATGGGGGCAAAATATAAGGTCACAAATGAATGAGAATGAGAGTAGCCGATAAACAGACGTATACCGTGCATAAACTAATCAATTCAAAACAATAGCGGTTTCGCTGGAATGACGAGTGACGACGCCTAACGGTAGATACTGGAACTACTGCACGTATTTTAATAAGATTTTATATGATTTTATTCTTATTTATTGTACAATAACATGTTTTATGTGATTTTGTTTTTATGTATTGTACAGTAACATGATTTCATGTGCTTTTAATGGTTTTCTATTGATATTATGATTCCAATATTTGTAGCGGACAGACATAAAGTTGATTATAATGACGTAAACTTTTTTATTTTTTTTTTTTATTTTTCCATATATTTTTTTGAAAACCGACGTATAATCGAGAATGTCTTAACTCGAAACGACATAAGCCGAGGTATACCTGTATATATATATATATATATATATATATATATATATATATATATATATATATATATATATATATATATATATATATATATATATGTTCCGGTTTTACGTCACGGACTCCCTTATCTACCAAGGGCTAGGACGGTTGCCTTCTTGCGAAGGACTTGTTTTGGCAGATGTAATCCTTACGCTGAGTGCATGCCCTTGCTAACTTCAGACCGTGACGGGGCGCGAACCCTCGACCTGACGCCTCAGAGTCGGAGACGCTACCGATTGAGCCACATATATATATATATATATATATATATATATATATATATATATATATATATATATATATATATATATATATATATATATATATATATATATATATATATATATATATATATATATATATATATACAGTGTTGCCTCACTTATCGCGGTAGTTCGGTTCCGGGACCCGGCGCGAACCAGGAAATCCGCGAAGTAGGATCCGCATATATGTACATAGATATTTTAATATATTTTTACGCTTACACTGTATAAACTGTCCCTGTACTGTTAACATACCACCCCTTACTTTATAGATAACAGCATGCAAGCGTAAATTTATATGAAAGTGATAGGAAAACTTACTGTGAATGTGATTATGACGTGACATACATACTCATTTACAATTATTTTTTCGTTTATGTACTGTATAAACCCTCCCTGCACTGTTAAAAAAACACCCTTTACATTATAAATAACAGCAAGCAACGTAAATTTTTATGAAAGTGATAGATAAAATTACGGTGAATGTGATAATGACGTGACATACATACTCATTTACAATTATTTTTTCGTTTACGTACTGTATAAACCCTCCCTGCACTGTTAAAAAAACACCCTTTACATTATAAATAACAGCAAGCAACGTAAATTTTTATGAAAGTGATAGGAAACTTCCCGTGAATGTGATGATGACGTGACATACATACTCATTTACAATTATTTTTTCGTTTACGTACTGTATAAACCCTCCCTGCACTGTTAAAAAAACACCCTTTACATTATAAATAACAGCAAGCAACGTAAATTTTTATGAAAGTGATAGGAAACTTACCGTGAATGTGATGATGACGTGACATACATACTCAATTACAATTATTTTTTCGTTTACGTACTGTATAAACCCTCCCTGCACTGTTAAAAAAACACCCTTTACATTATAAATAACAGCAAGCAACGTAAATTTTTATGAAAGTGATAGATAAAATTACGATGAATGAGGTGATGATGACATGACACACATACTCATTTACAATTATTTTTTCATTTACGAACTCTATAAACCCTCCCTGCACTGTTAAAAAAAAACACCCTTTACATTATAAATAACAGCACGCAACGTAAATTTTTATGAAAGTGATAGATAAAATTACGGTGAATGAGGTGATGATGACATGACATACATTTGTACATGATACGTAAACTTACCGTGAATGAGGTGATGATCATCATTCTCGACCCCGGAGGAAATTATCTCGCAGCCAATAAAAGCTTTACGGCTGTTTTTTGGGGGAGAAGAACATGGTAATGGGGAGGTGCTGTTGTTGTTTCTTCATTTGTTGGAACATGGCATGGTAAGGAGTCATGGCATCGTCGAGAAAATTACAGAAGGTCACCGAACGAACCATATTTTCGTCATGTTCCTGCGAGAGTTGTTGGAGTGCTTTGTAATGTTCATACATGGCTGCCAAACGTTCGAGTGTAAGGCCAGGTTCTTCAGTTGGTTCATGCGATTCCTCAAGTTCTTCCTCTTCTTCGCTCGCTGATTTCGTCATTTCATCCAAGTCTTCATCACTCAAAGGCTGCGAGTGGCAGTCAATCAGTTCATTCACATCTTCGGGAGTCATATCTTTAAAGCCTTCTCCTCCTAGCAATGCAGCCAACTTCACAGCTTTTGCAACTGCCGCCTTCTTCACCTCGACAGGAGCAAATCTCTTGTAGTCGTGGATGATTTCGGGCCACAGTTTCTTCCAGCTGGCATTGAATGTGGCCGACTTCATCTCTTTGATTGCTTTCTGAATATTTTTTAGGCATGTGGCAATCGTGTAATTACACCAGTAAGTCTTCAATCAGAAGTCTTTGTCCGAATATATGGAATCAACTAGGTTCGCCAGGGCATTTCGTGTGTATAGGGCCTTGAACGCACGAATAACGCCTTGATCCATAGGCTGAATCAGTGACGTTGTATTCGGTGGCAGGAACTCAACTTGAACACCGTCATATTGGAGCTTGGTTGCGTGGACACCAGCATTATCCATCAAAAGAAGGACTTTAAATTCAAGGCCTTTTTCCATAAGATAAAGTTTTACCTGAGGGATAAAGCATTGGTGAAACCAGTCCAATGTGAGGCTTTTCGTGATCCAGGCCTTGGGGTTATGCATCCAATACACTGGCAGCAGATTCTTATTCTTGTTCTTCAAAGCCCTAGGGTTCTTTGACTTGTAGATAAGCCCGGGCTTTAACATGAAGCCCGCAGCATTCCCGCACATGATGAGGGTAACGCGATCTTTGTGCGCTTTAAATCCCAGGGCTTTAGCTTCTTCCTTGAAGAGAAAAGTGCGAGATGGCATTCTATTCCAAAATAACCCAGTCTCATCCATGTTGAAGACTTGCTTAGGACCATATTCCCCTTCGGCAATAATTTTCTTGAAGTCATTCTTGACATAATTTTCTGCAGCAGCTGTATCTGCAGAGGCAGCCTCGCCATAAACTGAAACGCTCTTTAGGCCATAGCGTTTTTGAAATTTGAAGAACCATCCCCTGTTAGCAACGAACGGTTGTATCCTCGATGGAGAATCGCTGGAGGGTCCTGGTTGTGGGTCATCGATATCTTCTTCTCTCCCCTCCTCTCCACGGTCGCCACTGTCGTCATCGGGTTCATTTGCAGCGAATGTCTCGTACAGCTTCTTCACCTTTGTTTGTATGATATTGGTGTCTAAGCTGATGTTTTTCTTTCTGCAATCAGCAATCCACAGGGCCAAAAATAGCTTCCATGCTCACTACTGCCTTATTGCGGGGTGATACGAGCCTCTTCACCGATTTATTAAAAGAAATGCTCGCTGTTTTCCTGATCTTTGCCTCGTCCTTTTTTATGTAACGCACAGTAGATTCATTGAGGCCAAAATAGCGGCCGACATCCACAAACCTTTTTCCTTCTTTCAACATATCTAAGAGTTTCACTTTATCTATAATGGTTAACATTTTCCTTTGCCGCCTAGGCTCACTTCAAGAAGTCTTAGAAGATGAAGGATGCTTGGGAGGCATTGCAAAGGTTAAAATATGCGAGTAAAAAAATCACAAGCAAAACGTATTAGTAAGCACAACGAGAACGGCTCACACGAGAGTTAGACTGAGCGAGTGAGGCGGCACATTGGAAATTGGAGGGAAAAGCAAACTGCAATGAAAAAGCCAATCAGACCCCATGATACAGAAAATATTGAAAAACAATTCTGTGATTCGTTGTCTCCCAACCTTTCAGCCAATAGCATTCCATGAACTATCTCACGTAGGTGAGAGCCTTTTCGTTTCCGAAACGTTGATAGCGGTATCGTATTTTACATGGTGAAATACTGTTAGTACTTTATTTTTTTTTTATTATTTTTTACTGTTTTATTATTCTTAGGCTAGGAAATACATGTTTAATCAATAAAATAATGAAAATTTTAATATTCACTAGGTCACGTGGGTAAGAGCCTTTTCGTTTTCCGAAACGTTGATAGCGGTATCGTATTTCACATGGTGAAAGTACTTTTAGTACTTATGTTTTTTTTATTATTTTTTACTGTTTTATTATTCTTAGGCTAGGAAATACTTGTTTTATCAATAAAATAATGAAAATTTTAATATTCACTAGGTCACGTAGGTGAGAGCCTTTGCGTTTTCCGAAACACTGATACTGGTATCGTAATTTACGTGGTGCAATACTGTTTACTATTTTTTACTGTTTTATTATTCTTAGGCTAAGAAATACGTTTTTTTTATCAATAAAATCATGAAACTACTGGAAATATAAATATATATGCTAGCTCACGTAGCTGTGACCCCAATACATTGTACGCTATCAGACACTGTTTTGCATGATGCAGTACCCTGTACTGTGAGTTAAACTGTACGTACGTATATCTAAATTTATGTTTTTTACTATTTTTTTACTGTTTTATTATTCATAGGCTGAGAAATATTTTTTTTTTATCAATTAAATAATGAAAAAAAAATTTCAATAAAAAAAATGAAAATACTGAAAAAAAATTTTTTTCAATATTTTAATATTTTTGCGTATACCCATAAAATAAAATAATAATTTATCCAAAAAAAAAAAAAACGCGATAGAGTGAGAACGCAAACCAAGAAACGCGAATAACCGGGGTAACACTGTATATATATATATATATATATATATATATATATATATATATATATATATATATATATATATATATATATATATATATATATATATATATATATATATATATATATATATATAAGCACAAACTGTTAGCATACAGCACTAAATAGTAAGGAAGCCCATCAGTGAAACAAAACTTATAAAACAATGCTATATTTCGGAACCTAACTGGATCCCTTCTCAAGTTGTGCTTGAGAAGGGATCCAGGTAGGATCCGAAATATAGCATTGTTTTATAAGTTTTGTTTCACTGATGGGCTTCCTTACTATATATATATATATATATATATATATATATATATATATATATATATATATATATATATATATATATATATATATATATATATATATATATATATACAGTGTTACCCCAGTTATTCGCGTTTCTTGGTTTGCTTTCTCACGGTATCACTTTTTTTTTTGGATAAATTATTATTTTATTTCATGGGTATATGCAGAAATATTAAAATATTAAAAAAAAAAATTCTGAGTATTTTCATTTTTTTTTATTGAAAAAACATATTTCATTATCTAATTAATAAAAAAATTTATTTCCCAGCCTACGAATAATAAAACAGTAAAAAATAGTAAAAACAAATGTAAATATATAGATAGATAGATAGATACGTTTATTGACCACCTCTTTTGAAAAGTACAGTATAATCTTTACAAAAGGAATATTTGGTTCAAATTACAATGAATAAATACAATAGATTTTGTACAATCATCAAATAAGTAGATGAATTTTAAATTAATATACATTGTACTAATAACTGAATGATATACGTACGTAAAGTATAACTCACAGTATTGCATCATACGAAATAGTGTTCCATAGCGTACAATGTATTGGGGTCGCAGCTACGTGAGCTAGCATATATAATTATATTTCCAGTAGTTTCATGATTTTATTGATAAAAAAAGGTATTTATTAGCCTAAGAATAATAAAACAGTAAAAAATTGTAAAAAACATACATACTAACAGTATTGCAACATGTAAAATACGATACCGCTATCAGCGTTTTGGACAAAGACTCGTTCAGTCTAACTCACGTGTGCGCCGTTCACGTTGTGCTTATTAAACGTTTTGCTTGTCTTCGATAGCGTACAATGTATTGGGGTCGAAGCTATGTGAGCTAGCATATATATTTATATTTCCAGTAGTTTTATGATTTTAATGATAAAAAAAACGTATTTCTTAGCCTAAGAATAATATAACAGTAAAAAATAGTAAAAAACATAAATACTAACAGTATTGCAACATGTAAAATATGATACCGCTATCAGCGTTTCGGACAAAGGCTTCCACCATCTTCCATTGTCTCGCCTCACTCGTGTGCGCCATTCACGTTGTGCTTATTATTATTAATATGTTTTGCTTGTGATTTTTTTACTCGCATATTTTAACCTTTGCAATGCCTCCCAAGCATCCTTCATCTTCTAAGGCTTCTTGTAGTGAGCCTAAGCGGCAAAGGAAAATGTTAACCATTGTAGATAAAGTGAAACTCTTAGATATGTTGAAAGAAAGAAAAAAGTTTGTGGAAGTCGGCGGCTATTTTACGTAAATGTAAAAGTTATTGTAAAATATGGAACCTATGTATGTCAAGTCATCATCACCTCATTCACGGTAAGTTTTCCTATCACTATCATAAAAAAATTACATTGCTTGCTGTTATTTATAATGTAAAGGGTGTTTTTTTTAACAGTACAGGGAGGGTTTATACAGTGTAAACGTAAAAATACATTAAAATATCTATGTACATGTAGGCTGATCCTACTCCGCGGATTTCCTGGTTCGCGCCGGGTCCCGGAACCAAACTACCGCGATAAGTGAGGTAACACTGTATATATATATATATATATATATATATATATATATATATATATATATATATATATATATATATATATATATATATATATATATATTTTTTTTTTTTTTTTTTGCATTTATTATCCTACTATGAATCCTGTTCCATGCATCAGCTACTCTACAGTCTTAGCAAACCAATTTTCACTAATTTCCCTTCTGAAGCTAAATTTATCAAGCTTAAATCCATTATCTATTACGAGTTCTGGTTTGATCATGAATTTTTAACTTTATTAATATCACCCTTGTTAATCCCTTTAAACCATTTATACACTTCAATCATATCCCCCCTAACTCTGCACCTCTCTAGAGAATGTAGATTAAGTTTTTTTAATCTGTCATATGGTAGATTTAGGCATTGCATAATTAATTCTTTCTTTTCGTTTTGTAGTCTTGCTTTGGTTATTTATAATTTTTATTCTATCTTTGTTTACATTTGCAGATAAAGGTTCGTTCTCCTGCATCCTCCTCCTCTTCTACCGCATAAGTTACTTGCACACGGCCACCATGCATGTCCCAGTGTACTGTATGACTGTTGCCCACTGCATAATAAAGTACAGTACAGTAATGTATGTTAATTTCTAGCTGTAAAGTGAATATGAATATCTTTTGTATACTCTTAAAAATAGATACAGGGCTTTCTGCTTTGCTATGTAGTAATAAAATATGTTTTTTACTTATCTTATATCTTTGGCATGGTGTGTCTATGTAAGGTATGGAACATATCTATGCCCTTTATCATTGTTTCCTATGGAATATGACTCGTGTTTTCACGCGATTTTCCATTTACCCGACACTTCTGAGAACCTATCTAGGTGTTATTCTGAGAACTAGGTGTATATCAATTCAACTCTGGAACAGGGCCTTGATAATGGTGGCAGCCCGTTTATCCCCAATAACTGTTGCTGTTTAGTACCATGTAGCCAAGTCAATGATGACAAGAAAATATTTTGCACACCAAACCTTAAGGTCTAAGGCAATGGCCTCATGGAACCAAGATGCCATAGGCAAACTGACTACAGGGCGTGGTCTTTCTTTACCAAATCTAATACAAATTTCACACTCCTCGGTTACCTTACGGACAACCTGTTCTAGTTCTGAGTCCTGAATATCTGTATTAGTGATGAGTTTCATTAGCTTAGCCGCTGTAGGGTGTCCAAACTGTCTGTGGAGCTTGTAAGCCGTCTTCCTCACATCTCTTCCCTGCAAGCCAGCCAAGGCAATCACTCCACCCAACTCCTGCCCTAGTCACGCTGATATCGGAAACAAATAGTGGCCTGATACTGATGTGTGCGAATCAATAATCCTTCCTTGAATCTTAACTTGGTCAGTTGAAAAGTTAATTAACATCTTCACCATTTTCATCGACCGCCCACTCAGTAGTAATGGGATGTTACAATCCATCACGTCAGTCACAACCTCCACTTTCATACCACCAATAAAACATGGCAGAGTGACTCGCTTGAGGGAGGGAACGGTGACCCCATCAGCAAAGGTAGATGTGGCAGCCGACGTTATTCAATTATGCCCTTCCGATCAAAATCACTGAGGTTTTTCACGAGATTATGGAGCCAAGTACTGCCACACACTGTCGTGGAGCACCCTCAGTCTAAAACTGCACAACCAGCGACTCCTCTACAAGCTTCACCTTAAAACCTTCTCCTTAATCATTAAATTAACACCTTTTAATAACATCAGGTAACGACAAGGCTACGACTATACCTTGTTTCTCCGGTTTTAATTCGGTTACCAAATGCCAGGCTGAGATTTCTCTCTCAAATTGTTCATAAGTTTTGCCCGACTTGTACTGCAGAATTTCTATCTTAGTGCCCATTTCGGTTCCAATAAGATACTTGCAAAAATGATATATCATGTGATTAAACCTAATTTCGATCATAAAAGGCTAAGGTCTAGACTAATTCACAAAAAGACCAGCCTAGCATGAGCCATCAGCTGATTTATGCTATTAATCCGGAAGCTACACATTTAAAATTAAACAATAAAGTAAGCATACAAAAATGCTCGAAAAATATTATAAAGATCTACACAACAATGCACGAAACTCCACACCACCAACACATACAACTATCTTTAAAAATTGCTAAAAACCCACACTGCTCTTTAACACTGGCAATTTATCTTTTCTAGGGTACATTTATATGACATGGATCACTTGTATGCTCTGCTACCACTGTTAAAACACTATATTACCTCTCTATTGGTGTGATTGTTCTCATGGTCCCGGGACCATCTTCACCACTTGACGGCTCACCTCTCTCTGTCTGCTCATACCACACACAGCACGAAAACCATCCACCCAATGACATCATCGCCACCCTCCCCCACTCACTCCTCGGTATAACAACCATTCACATATGCAACACAATAACCACTTACATACGTACATACAAACTTCAAATTCTCTCCTCGTTAGTTTTGATCCCACCTCCAGAATACTGTGACCTCTGTGAAACTATAACTTACTCCCTTCAGATATCAACTTTAAGCCAAATGCGGCACCTCCATTCAACAGTTCAGGTAGCTTAGTTAAAAAGCCATAACTATTTTAAGTGTTCAGTAACTGCATAATGTAAAACTTGTCACTCATCCACCAAGATGTCGTCGATACAAGTTATTTGCCTTCTGGAGAGCATCATGCTTTTCCAAAAGTTTTCAAAATTTTTGACATGATGCTGTTATATTTCTTGCCTGTTAAAGATAAGTAGATGGTAAAGCTCTATATTTGTGTATGATTTGTAGTCATTATAATACATATCCCATTCTTGTCGTTAATGCTATAGAGATTATGTGGGGTGGATATGTAAACACAACTATACTGTAACTACTTTTATTTTGTTACGCCATTTGTAGAAGAGTATAAATTCTAAAACTAAACAAAATATATAAATGACATGAGAACAGTCAGTAATACTGGATAATACTGAAATATTCAATAATAGGATCGAAACCCTTCTATGAATAATCAAAGCGCACTGTTTATGGTTGTCACACCTAAATAATAAAAAACTCTTTCTGAGAGTACAATATAATACTTAACACTATTTCAAGTGGTATCTAACACACAACACTTCTTTCCCCCTTAAAAGAGTTTTGAGTACATGTATGGGTATATGCAAAATATTATTATCTACCTTGGCTGTTTAAACCCTTTAATTGGGGGGTAGCCGACATCAAGAAAGGAAAACAATAAGGGGATTACTTTGCTCTATGGGCAATGACGAGGGAGCTAGCGACCATTCAGATGGCACTGCTGGAGTGCCGCAGCCCATCCTCCCGGCTCTTCCACAACCTGTGTCGCTTCACAACTGCCAACTCCTCCTACTGCCCCTACCACAAGGCTACCTCTGTAAGATGCAGCCCCGTGGTAACAGCAGATGCCCATCAGAGCTGCGTCACAATCGCTCGCCACTCATTCCTATTCCTAGCAAGCTCGCTTGCTTCCCTCACATCCATCCTAATATCATTCAAGGCTATCCTTACTCCATCCATCCATCCAAACCTAGGACTCCCTCTAGCATTTCTCCCATCAACTCTCGCATTCATCACCTTTGGCTAGTACAGTGGTAACGTGCTGGCTTCGCATTCACGAGGTCGAAAGATCGGTTCCCGTCCAAGACCGAGAGTTTCAGCTGTTTACTGGCAGGAACTGCTGTGGTTGGACACCACAGTGGGGGGTTGGGGCTTGCCCTGGCTGACGAATACCCATTGTATTGAAATGGAAATAAAGTTTTTTTTTTTTTTTTTTCAGCAGTATTTCATCATCCATCCTTTCAACAAGGCCAAAACATCTCAGAACATTCATATTTACTCTGGCTGCAATTTCTCTCCTCACACCCGCTCTTGCTCTCACCACTTCATTCCTAACCCTATCCAATCGAGATACACCAATGACCACTGTGTGTTGTTGATGGAGTATATCATTGAAGATATTCTTCCTGAGAGTAGAGGCACTGAGGACATGAGGAGGAACTATCGGAAAAGAGATTACATCAAAATGAATGAGCTTTTTGCAGTTATTGACTGGAGAACCTTATTTTACAACAAATATGTACAAGAAATGTATGACATCTTTTGTGAGAAATATGGGAAGATAGTAGATTGCTGCATACCTGTCACCAAAGTAGGTGTAATTCATGCCAGAGAGAAATGGTTCGATAATGGGTGTAAAAGAGCTAAGGAGTGGAGAGACAAATGCTGGAAAAGGTATAGGAGGAGAAAAAACATAAATGCCTGGCAAACCTACAAAAGAGCAAGAAATGACTACCTAAGTAAAAGGAGAGAGGCAGAGAGAGACTATGAGAGGGACATCACCAGGAAGGCTAAAGAAAATCCCAAGCTTTCCACAGCTTTATCAGAGGAAAACTGAAGGTAAACGAACAGGTTTTAAGGCTAAAGAGAGCGGATGGAAGCATCACTGAGACGGATGAAGAGATCTGCAAAGAATTGAACAAGGAGTTTCAGTCAGTATTTACAGTAGAAAATACCCCACCCCCTCGGATTGCAGTGATAGAAGCTCAAGGGCCGGTATTAGAGAACATCAACCTTACAGCCACAGAGGTATGCAAAGCGCTGATGGATTTAGATGTTCATAAAGCTACAGGTCCTGATGACATATCCCCTCATGTGCTTAAAAAATGCGCAAACACAATATCAGTGGCACTAAGTATCATATTTAAGGAGTCACAGGAGTCGGGGGAGATTCCAAGATGCTGGAATCAAGCAAATGTGATACCTATCTTCAAAAAGGGAAGGAGGGATACGGCTCTGAACTATAGACCAGTTTCCTTGACCAGCATAGTCTGCAAAGTTATGGAGAAACTACTAAGGAAACATATCTCTCTTCACTTGGAATCCTTCAACTTTTTGTCAGTGAGGCAACATGGCTTCAGAGAAGGTAGATCAACAGTAACAAACTTATTAGAATTTTATGATGAGGTAAGCCAAATCTTACAGGAAAGAGAGGGCTGGGCAGATTGCATATGCCTAGACTTCCAGAAAGCGTTTGACACTGTTCCACATGGGAGACTTATTAGGAAGCTGCAATCAATGGCTAGAATAGGTGGAAATGTTTTGGAATGGATAAAAACTTACTTAGAAGGAAGGGAACAGAGGGTTAGAGTAAGACACTCAGTGTCTGAATGGAGAAGAGTTAGTAGTGGAGTTCCACAGGGTTCAGTTTTAGGGCCACTTTTGTTCCTTGCATATGTAAATGACCTACCAGAGTCTGTAAATTCATTCATGAATATGTTTGCAGATGATGCAAAGATTGTGAAGAAAGTAAAAAACGAGAACAATGGTAGAGAACTTCAAGAGGATCTAAATAATCTGCATGAGTGGTCAGAAAAGTGGCTAATGAAATTCAATACTTCAAAATGTAAGGTAATGAGAATGGGTACAAGTGCAAGAAGGCCCAAGCTTGACTACTCGGTGGCTGGAGTACAACTTCAAGAGACAGAAAATGAGAGAGATCTAGGAGTAAACATATTGGCAGATGTCTCCAGAAATACATATAAATGGCATAGTAAGGGCAGCATATGCATTCTTATCAAATGTAAGGGTAGCCTTCAGGCACATGGACAAGGAAATGTTCAGAAATATTTATGTAACCTATGTGAGGCCAAAACTCGAATATGCAGCCCCCTTTTGGAATCCGCACTTGAAAAAGCACATAGCTAAGCTTGAAAAAGTTCAAAGACATGCCACAAAACTGGTGCCAGAAATACGCAATCTCAGTTATGATGAGAGGCTGAGGGAATTAGACTTACCATCACTCGAAGCTAGAAGAGTGAGGGGGGATATGGTGACAGTCTTTATATTCCTTCATGGTTATGATAGAGTGGATAGGGATCGATATTTTGACATGGCTGGCTCTAGAACTAGAGGTCATAGTTTGAAGCTTCGTAAGAAAACTTCTTTGCAGGATGTAAGGAAATACTTTTTCAGTGTAAGAGTAGTTGATAATTGGAATTGGCTAAGCAAGGAGGTAGTTAATGCTATCTCAATCCATAGTTTTAAGGACAGGTATGATAAGTATCACCAAGTATAAAATGGAACCGATCAGGAGACGGGAAGATACGAGCTTTGGACTCTTTCCCGTAAACACAATTAGGTAATCACTCCTCAGGCATTTCATCTCAAACACATTTAGTTTCCGTCTCTCACTTTCATACCCCATAGCTCTGATCCATACATCACAGTTGGCACAACCACTTTCTCATACAAAACTTTCTTAACATTCATTTCCAACCCTGTATTCTTCATCACTCCTTTCAATGCACCCAACACTTTACATCCGTCATTCACTCTGTGACACACATCTGCTTCCACTCCACCATTTGCAGCTATAACCGAGCCTAAATACTTAAACTGATTAACCTCCTCAAGTGTCTCTCCATTCAACATAACATTCAATCCAGCACTATCCTCATTTCTTGTACACATCATAACCCTACTCTTTCCCACATTCACTCGCAACTTCCTTCTCTCACACACCATTCCAAATTCTGACACTAACTAACACAGCTTTTCCTCTGAATCTGCCACCACCACAGTATCATCTGCAAACAGCAACTGATTCAACTCCCACTTGTAATCATCCCCATCTACCATTCTCAAACCTCGACCACACACTCGCTCATTCACCTCTCTTACAACTCCATCAATATACAAATTGAACAGCCATGGTGACATTACACATCCCTGTCTCAGTCCCACACTCACTGGAAACCACTCACTCACTTCATTCCCTACCCTAACACAAGCTCTACTGCCCTCATACAAGCTCTTCACTGCATGCAACAATTTACCATTAATTCCATATAATTTCAAAACATTCCACATAGCCTCTCTATCAACTCTATCATATGCTTTCTCCAGATCCAAAAATGCAAAATACACATCCTTACCCTTTGTTAAATATTTCTCACATAACTGCCTAACTATAAAAATCTGATCTATACAACCTCTACCTCTCCTAAAACCACTCTGCACTTCCGCGATCACATATTCTGTCTTATCCCTAATCCTATTAACCAGTATCCTACCATACACTTTTCCTACCACACTCAACAAACTTATACCCCTAAAATTACTGCATTCATACACATCTCCCTTACCTTTGTATAGGGGCACTATACAGGCACTCACCCATTCCACTGGCACCAATGACAACATAAAGCATATATTAAACACTCTCACTAACCATTCCAATGCAGTCACACACCCTTCTTTCAACATCTCCGCTCTCACACCATCCATTCCAGGTGCTTTACCTGCTATCGCTTCATACAATGCCCTTTCCACCTCCTCTCTTGTAATCTCTCTCTCATTTTCATCTCCCATTACTGGCCCTTGAACACCCCCCACTGCCACTATAGCTGCCTCTCTATCTTCCTCAACATTCAGCAAGCACTCAAAATATTCTGCCCATCTTATCCTTGCATCGTTCCCTCACAACATCTATCCATTCACATCTTTCACTGTCTCTTCCATCCTCGATCCACCCTTCCTTACTCTCTTCACTTCTTTCCAAAACTTTTTTTTATTCTCCTCATATGACCTACTAAAATCCTGTCCCCACCTAACAGTTGCCAACCTCTTCTCTTCCTCTACCTTCTGCTTGGTTTCCACATTTTTCTCCCTATATCTTTCATACTTCTCCCTACTTTTACACTGCAGCCATTCCTCAAAATCCCTCTTTTTCTCTTCCACCTTCATTTTCACCCCTTCATTCCACCACTCGCTCCCCCTCCTCATGCCACCTCCAACAAACCTCTTTCCACACACATCACTTGCATGTCCCACAAAACATTCTTTCATCAACCCCCATTCCTCCCCTAACTCCCCAACTTCTCTTTCTTTCACCTTATTATATGCCACTCTCAACCTGTCCTGATATTCCTGTCTCTTATCTGGCTTTTTCAACTCTTCCACCTTCACTATTTCCCTTCTACATTCCCTCACACTATTTCCCCACTCTTTTGCTACTACCACTTTTGCTTCAACCAAAAAATGATCAGACATCCCAGCAGCCACACCCCTGAATGCATGTACATCTTTCACTCTACCAACCATGCTCTTTGCTACCAACACATAATCTATCAATGCTCTTTCTTTCACTCTTCCATTTGCCACTCTCATCAACGTATACTTATTTATTAACTTCTTCTTGAAAAAAAACATTACCTATCACCAACTCTTGCTCCACACACATATCTAACAGTCTCTCGCCACTCTCATTCCCACCTGGTACCCCATACTTTCCTAACACCTTCTGTCTCTCCATCACCAACTCTGGCATTCAAGTCACCCAACACAACTACATAGTTCCTTCTACTGAGACCATCCACACATCTAGTTAACTCATTCCAGAAATCATCCCGCTCTTCCTCACTTCTCTCACATCCTGGCCCATACGCACTAACAAAAGCCCAACATTCCCTTCCTATCCTAGCCCTCACCCACATCAGCCTAGATAACACTTCTTTCCATTCCACTACCTGATTTACCATCCATTCACTCAGCAATAATGCTACACCTTCTCTCGCTCTCCCCCTTTCAACCCCAGACACCCTACCTGTCACATCACCAAATGCCACTTCTCCTTTTCCTTTCATCTTCGTCTCACACAATGCCAATACATCCATCCTCCTCCTACCAAACATATATCCAATCTCACATCTTTTGCTCTCTATCGTACTACAACCACGCACATTTAGACACCCCAAAACTAGAGTTTGGGGAGAAGTTGTTCTCCCCTCTACTCCTCTTCTTCTTTGACGTCTCGCAGGAGTTTGATACAAGGGGGGGATTCCTAGTCCCCCCACCCCGTCCACTTTTAGTCGCCTTTTACGACACGCAGGGAATACGTTGAGGCTATTCTTTGATGTTGTGCCCGCCATCATAAGATATATGCAAAATACATCTTGTCTTAATATCTATATTATCATAATATCATGAATGGCTACAAATCTAATTTCTTAGGAGCTATTCCCCTGGTTGCCCTATCAGGAAGTACCCTGCATGCAACTGGACTCTAGGGTAAAGACACTGTTAATGCTTCTGCTGAGAATGAAACCTCTGTGTTCGTGGCTGATTCCACAGCATTTCTGGGATTAGGAGTTTGTTCAGTATCAGACTGATCTGTTGAGAGGTGGTGCTGATCAATGTGTCTCTTCATTACATATCCATTTACTCAAACATCGTAATGCATATTCCAACCTTTCATGTAATTTCCCCAGGTATCCATTTGTCTGGTGTTGTGTATGATCGTACAAGTACTGGAGATGAAGGTTGAAAGTGTCGCATCTCCTTTTGGAGTTGTAATTGTGTCCAGCCTTTGTTCTGCTCATCACTAAGAAAATTAGGCAACATCAGATCTAATTTAGTCCTAATCCTCCACCCCATCAACAAACTGATGTTGCCATACCCGTAGTTGCAAGCGGAGTAGTTTGATAACTCAAGAGAAATTTACTTATGCTAGTAGGAACAGTAGCATGTGAGGCTTGTCGACATTTCATATTATACTTAAATGTCTGGACAAATCTTTCAGCCTCCCCATTTGTGGGAATATGATACGGTGCAGAAAAGGTGTGTAGAATGCCATTTACATCCAAAAGATCTTTGAATTCCTGAGAGAAAAACTGAGGACCATCATCAGATACTATGCGCTCTGGCAGAGCATGGGTTGCAAAAAGCGGCAATAGCGCTTTGATACTGCAAAGTAAGGTAGCTGACTGCATTGGAATGATCTCTGGCCATTTACTGTAAGCATTAACAACAATTAAGTAAAAATATCCAAGAAATGAGCCAGCAAAATCAATGTGTAGCCGTTGCCAAGCATGTCTAGGATATTCCCAGGGGTGCAAACGAGCTGGTTTGGGATTATTTTGATTGATGGAACAAGTCGTACATTTCCGAACAGACATCTCAATGTCCATGTCCATTCCCGGATACCACATGTAACTTCTAGCTAGTGCTTTGGATTTTACAATGCCATGGTGATCCTCATGTAGATCAGTGAGTACACCTAGTTCTCAGAATAACGCCTAGATAGGTTCTCAGAGGTGTCGGGCAAATGGAAAATTGCGTGAAAAAACAAGTCATTTTTCATAGGATACGTTCCAAACCTTACATAGACACACCATGCCAAAGATATAAGATAAGTAAAAAACATATTTTATTACTACATAGCAAAGCAGAAAGCCCTGTATCTATTTTTAAGAGTATACAAAAGATTTTCATATTCACTTTACAGCTAGAAATTAACATACATTACTGTACTGTACTCTTATGCAGTGGGCAACAGTCATACAGTACACTGGGACGTGCATGGTGGCCGTGAGCAAGTAACTTATGCGGTAAAAGAGGAGGAGGATGCAGGAGAACGAACCTCTATCTGCAAATGTAAACAAAAATAAAATAAAAATTATAAATAACCAAAGCAAGACTAAAAACAAAAAAAAAATTAATTATGCAATGCCTAAGTCTACCATATGACAGATTAAAAAACTTAATCTACATTCTCTAGAGAGGCGCAGAGTTAGGGGAGATATGATTGAGGTGCATAAATGGTTTAAAGGGATTAACAAGGGTGATATTAATAAAGTTTTAAAAATTCATGATCTACCCAGAACTCGTATTGGGTAACGGATTTAGGCTTGATAAATTTAGGATCAGAAGGGAAATTGGTGAAAATTGGCTTGGTAATACCGTAGAGTAGCTGATGCATAGAACAGGACTCCTAGTAGGATAATAAATGCCAATATATATATATATATATATATATATATATATATATATATATATATATATATATATATATATATATATATATATATATATATATATATATATATATATATATATATATATATATATATATACAGTGATCCCCCGCTGTATCGCGCTTCTTGGGTCACGTTTTCACTGTATCGCGGTTTTTTTTTTGCCAAATTATTATTGTAAAATACCTATGTACATGAGTATGTCATGTAATTACCACTTCATTCACCATAATCTTATCTATCACTTTCATATAAATATACATTGCATGCTGTTATTTATGAAATAAAGGGTGGTTTGTTAACAGTACAGGGAGGGTTTATACAGTGTAAACGTAAAAATAAATTAAAATATCTATGTAAATATAGGCTGATCCTACTTCGCGGTTTTCCTGTCTCGCGACAGTCCCAGAACCGAACTACCGCGATAATGAGGTTATATATATATATATATATATATATATATATATATATATATATATATATATATATATATATATATATATATATATATATATATATATATATATATATATATATAAACAGTGTTCGCCCCCTTATCGCGGTAGTTCGGTTCCGGGACCCGGCGCGAGACAGGAAAACTGCGAAGTAGGATCAGCCTTTAAAAAAAAATAAATAAATCTTTTTGTTTTTTTTTGTTTAAAGATGATTATGACACCAGGACAGGCCAAAAATGATAAAATAAAACGGCCTTTATCAGGCTGTACAGAGAAACAGAGATGGAGAGTGTAATGACCTGTCAGATGTGAAGGGATTATAAAATATGTGTAATGAATATCCAGATCTCTGCTGGGTTTACTATACCTCTGCATTACTTTCATGATGTCTATTCTAAAAATTCTCCTTAGATCTTATTATTATTATTATTATTATTATTATTATTATTATTGGCAACAATAATTTTCCTTTGATGATGATTGGGGAGATTATTATTATTATTATTATTATCATTATTATTATTATTATTATTATTATTATCATCATTATTATTACGAATTCGTAATTAAAACATTATTTTTACTATAAATAATGTAGTTTTGGTTGAATGAACAAGAGTTACTTAAAGATTCTCTCTCTCTCTCTCTCTAACATTCTATTCTACCCAACCCCCCACACTCTCTTTGTCCCAGCCAACTAGGGAGGGGCACTTTACACAGTTATTAAAAGTAAATAAATCAACAGATGTACAAACAATGATGAGCCCTTAATAATAATAATGATGAGGATGATAATAATCTCCACAATCATCATCAAAGGAAAATTATTGTTGCCAATGATAATAATAATAATAATAATAACAATAATAATAATAAGATCTAAGCAGAATTATTGGAATAGACATCATGAAAGTAATGCAGAGGTATATTAAAACCCAGCAGAGAGCTGGATATTCATTACACATCTTTTATAATCCCTTCACATCTGACAGGTCATTACACTCTCCATCTCTGTTTCTCTTTACAACCTGATAAAGTCTGTTTTATTTTATAATTTTTTGGCCCATCCGGGTGTCACAATAATCTTTAAATTTTTTTTTTTTCTGCCAAAAAAAACCCGCGATACAGTGAAAGCGCGAACCAAGAAACGCGAATAACCGGGAGAACACTGTATATATATATATATATATATATATATATATATATATATATATATATATATATATATATATATATATATATATATATATATATATATATATATATATATATATATATAAAAATTTTCAGTATTTTCATTTTTTATTGAAAAAAACTTATTTCATTATTTAATTGATAAAAAAAATTTATTTCCCAACCTACGAATAATAAAACAGTAAAAAATAGTAAAAAAACATAAATTTAGATATATAACTCACAGTACAGGGTATTGCATCATGTCAAATAGTGTCCGATAGCGCACAATATATTGGGGTCGCACCTAAGTGAGCTAGCCTATACTGTATAGTATAATTTCCAGTAGTTTCATGATTTTATTGATAAAAAATCGTATTTCTTAGCCTAAGAATAATAAAACAGTAAAATATAGTAAAAAGTATAAATACTAACAGTATTGCACCACGTAAAATACGATACCGGTATCAGTGTTTCGGAAAACGCAAAGGCTCTCACCTACGTGACTTAGTTATTATTAAAGTTTTCATTATTTTATTGATAAAACAAGTATTTCCTAGCCTAAGAATAATAAAACAGTAAAAAATAGTAAAAAACATAAATACAGTACTAACAGTATTGCACCATGTAAAATACGATACCGGTATCACGTTTCAGAAAACGCAAAGGCTCTCGCCTACGTGACCTAGTGAATATTAAAATTTTCATTATTTTATTGATAAAACAAGTATTTCCTAGCCTAAGAATATTAAAACAGTAAAAAATAATAAAAAAACATGAATACTAACAGAATTGCACCATGTAAAATACGATACCGCTATCAGCGTTTTGGAAAACGAAAAGGCTCTCACCTACGTTGCATGCTGTTATTTATAAAGTAAAGGGTGTTTCTTAACAGTGCAGGGAGAGTTTATGCAGTACGTAAACGTAAAAATAATTGTAAAATACCTATGTACATGAGTATGTCACGTCATCATCATCTCATCCACGGTAAGTTTTCCTATCACTTTCACATAAATTTACGTTGCATGCTGTTATTTATAAAGTAAAGGGTGTTTTTTCAATAGTGCAGGGAGGGTTTATACAGTACGCAAACTTAAAAATAATTGTAAAATATCTATGTACATGAGTATGTCATATAAATTTACGCTTGCATGCTGTTATTTATGAAGTAAAGGGTGGTTTGTTAATAGTACAAGGAGGGTTTATACAGTTTATACGGTGTAAACGTAAAAATAAATTAAAATATCTATGTACATATAGGCTGATCCTACTCCGCGATTTTCCTGTCTCGCGCCGGGTCTCAGAACCGAACCATCGCAATAATGGAAGGAACACTGTATATATATATATATATATATATATATATATATATATATATATATATATATATATATATATATATATATATATATATATATATATATATATATATATATATATATACAGTGTTCCCCCCCATACCGCGGTAGTTCGGTTCCGGGACCCGGCGCGAACCAGGAAATCCGCGGAGTAGGATCAGCCTATGTGTACATAGATATTTTAATATATTTTTACGTTTACACTGTATAAACCCTCCCTGTAATATTAACAAACCACCCTTTACTTCATAAATAACAGCATGCAACGTAAATTTATATGAAAGTGATAGATAAAATAGCGGTGAATGAAGTGGTTATTACATGACATACTTATTTACAATTATTTTTAAGTTAACGTACTGTATAAACACTCCCTGCACTGTTAAAAAAGCATGAACCATCTCACGTAGGTGAGAGCTACTGGAAATATAAATATATATGCTAGCTCACGTAGCTATCGGACACTACAGATATCGCATGATGCAATACTGTGAGTTATACTGTACGTACATATATCTAAATTTATGTTTTTTACTATTTTTTACTGTTTTATTATTCTTAGGCTAGGAAATACTTGTTTTATCAATAAAATAATGAAAATTTTAATATTCATTAGGTCATGTAGGTGAGAGCCTATGCGTTTTCCGAAACACTGATACAGGTATCGTATTTACGTGGTGCAATACTGTTTACTATTTTTTACTGTTTCATTTTTCTTAGGCTAAGAAATACGTTTTTTTATCTATGAAATCATGAAACTACTGGAAATATAAATATATATGCTAGCTCACGTAGATATCGGACACTATTTCGCATGATGCAATACTGTGAGTTATACTGTACGTACGTACGTATATCTAAATTTATGTATATGCTAGCTCACGTAGCTATCGGACACTATTTCGCATGATGCAATACTGTGAGTTATACTGTACGTACATATATCTAAATTTATGTTTTTTACAATTTTTTACTGTTTTATTATTCTTAGGCTAGAAAATACTTGTTTTATCAATAAAATAAAGAAAATTTTAATATTCACTAGGTCACGTAGGTGAGAGCCTTTGCGTTTTCCGAAACACTGATACCGGTATCGTATTTTACGTGGTGCAATACTGTTTACTATATTTTACTGTTTTATTATTCTTAGGCTAAGAAATACGTTTTTTTTTATCAATAAAATCATGAAACTGCTGGAAATATAAATATATATGCTAGCTCACGTAGCTGCGACCCCAATATATTGTATGCTATCGAACACTATTTTGCATGATGCAATACTGTGAGTTATACTGTACGTACGTATATCATTCAGTTATTAATACAATGTATATTAATTTAAAATTCATTTACTTATTTGATGATTGTAAAAAATCTATTGTATTTATTCATTGTAATTTGGACCAAAGATTCCTTTTGTAAAGATTATACTTTTCAAAAGAGGTGGTCAATAAACGTATCTATCTATCTAAATTTATGTTTTCTTTACTATTTTTTACTGTTTTGTTATTCGTAGGCTGGGAAATAAATTTTGTTTTATCAATTAGATAATGAAATATGTTTTTTCAATAAAAAAATTAAAATACTGAGAATTTTTTTTTTTAATATTTTAATATTTTTGCATATACCCATAAAATAAAATAATAATTTATCCCAAAAAACCGCGATACTGTGAGAACGCGAACCAAGAAACGCGAATTACCGGGAGAACACTGTATATATATATATTTTGGCATTTATTATCCTACTAGGAATCCTGTTCTATGCTTCAGCTATTCTACGGTATTACCAAGCCAATTTTCACCAATTTCCCTTCTGAACCTAAATTTATCAAGCTTAAAAAAAAAATATATATATATATATATATATATATATATATATATATATATATATATATATATATATATATATATATATATATATATATATATATATATATATATATATATATAAAATGATGATGATGATCTTTTCTCAATTTTTTTTTTTTTTTTTTTAGGGCATTATTTGCGAAATTTGAATTTTTAACTATTATTGTTTGGTAGCGTTATTGCAATTTCGTGTATAAGAAAATCGCGTATAAAAGGAACAAAGTGTACCTGTTTCCCAAGCTGCTTAGGAACAACAACTCTGGCCCCACGTAATATGCAATCCTGTTCCGCACTAAGTTCAGACCATACTGCCACATATGGTTTACATTCTTCCTGAGTCATTGTTGAACCTCAACCAGTAAGTAAATGCTGAAGTATCTTGGACAATATTGGATCCTGTTTTGTGCTTTTAGCTATATGTTTAGCTATGATAGGTAAGTTGTAGCTATCTAACAACAAAATACTAACATCATGATCTGTAGAAGGCTCGTCTATGGGTAAGCGAGATAGTGTGTCTGCATTTCTTATCTTGGTAGTAGACTTGTACTCTAATGTATAATTATAAGCTGCCAAAATGATAGCCCACCTTTGTAGTCGTGCAGCGACTACATTAAGTAAACCTGCTCTTAGACCTAAAATGGCTAATAATGGTTTGTGGTCAGTGACTAACTTAAATTCCTTCCTGCCATATTGGTATATGTGGAATTTATTCAACAATCTAGATACATAAGCAATTGGCCTTTCTGTGCTGTCGGGCATTACATGAGCTAAAATTGCACCTAAGCCTACCTGTGAGGCGTTACACAGTAGTTTTACCAGCAAGTCTATTCTGAAATGCGTCAAGAACTTTGGAGAAGTTATTTCTGCTTTTATCCTCTCAAATGACTGCTGACAGTCCACTGACCAGTGCCATGCTATGTCTTTGTTTAACAGTCGATATAGTGGTTCTGCTAGGGTAGCTAAGTCTTTTACGAACTTTCCGTAAAATGTCAAGGGTCCTATAAATTACTGTAGCTCCTTGACATTTTCAGGTACTATTGCTGACTGTACTGCCCTGACTTTATCATCTGTCTTGTGAATACCCAGGTCATTTATTTTGAGCCCTAAATATTCAATTGCTGAAACTTTAAAATGACATTTGCTCTTTTATTTTCGTTCCATTTTTTTTGGAGCGTTTCAGTACTGCTATTAGTCTTTATTTATGCTTTCTATCGTCCTTTCCAGCTACTAATATGTCATCAACGAAACAAAATACTCCGGGCAATCCATTGAATATCTTATCCACGGCTTCCTGCTATATTGCGGGACTGCTAGCTACTCCATATGGTAGTCTTTTGGGACGAAATAACCCTAAATGAGTATTTATTGTACAGTACTCTTGTGACTTGTCATCCATGACTAACTGCTGAAAGGATTTTTTAGGTCAATTTTTTAAAAGACCTTACATTCTCCTAGGGCTGGTAACATGCTTGTAAGGCTGGGTAGAAGGTATTGGGCTATTTGTAACTGTGGGTTTAGTGTTACCTTATAATCTCCACACAACCAGACACCTTCATCATGTTTTGCTACTGGAACTGAAGTGGTTCCCCAGTCTGAATACATTACTCTCTCTGCTTCTAACCATTTAATATCCTGTTCAACTGAGGCCTTTAAAGCAAATGGAATAGTTTGAGGGGCAAAATATTTGTGCGCTGCATCAGATTTCAGAACAAAGGTTGCCTTTGTGTTTTTTACTGTGCCATGTCCTTCAGTAAAAATCTCCTTAAATTCTGAAAACACATCACTCACAGGGGTACCAGTTTTATGTTCCACTTTAAGAACCTTAAAAATTTTCGACCATTTTAACTAAAAATATCTGACCTTGGTCTTTCACAATGGTGAGGGGCAGATCCTGTGCTGTCTGCTGATCATACTGAACATTAACTTTGGCTGAACCTACTACCTTGATGTTGTGTGCATTGTAATCCCACAGACCTTTATTGCAAGATTCTATGGACAAATTAGGTATTTTGCGTGCCACCTGTTCTGATACCACACAGACGTCTGCTGCTGCGTCAACTTGCATGACAAACGGCAAGCTGTTTATGTTTACTGTAATCATTAACCTCTTGTCTTTATTACTTAGAGTTAATTTGAAAAGCAAATTCTGGTTTACTACTATCTAACTGCTCTGATGGCTCGTCTGACTGACCATTCTGTTGTGTTTCAATTTTAACTGCGGTATAATTGATGTGTTTCTCTGTTTTGCGGAGCCTAAACATATTACTGAAATGACCCTTGCGTCCACAACTGCTACATTTCTTGTCAGTTGCTGGACACTTTGTCCTGTCACTGGGATAATGACCTGCCTTACCACACCTGAAACATGGTTTTGTATTTGTGGATTGTTTACCCTCAGATTTCCTTGGAGCTGTCGTGTTTTTACCTTGTTGCCATTGCCGTTTACCATACTGGGAGGACACTTTATTAACCTGAGAATTATTTTCTGAACCCTCAATAGCATGAGCTTGAGAAATTGCTGCATCCAGAATCCTAGCTGTGTCTAAAACCTTATCTAATGTTAGGGTTTTCTCCTAAAGCAATTTTTTTCTAAGTTCATGTGAATTACATTTGGCTATAACCTGATCTATTATGACATCCTCCTTGTTATGGAACTCACAAGTAGAAGCTAACTCTTTCAACTTGGTAACAAAAACATCAGCTGATTCACCTTCATCAAGGGTGCACTGGCTAAACCTAATTTCTTATATCTAAAATTAATTTTAGGAGTAAAATAGGCATTTAAGCAATCAATTGTTTGTTGAAGGTTATTATCTGCAGGTGTGAGGGTTTTATATGCCTCCTGTATCTCTAAACCTACTACATGGAGTAGTAGGGCATACTTCTCCTAATCCTTGGTGACTTCTATGGCCTTCAGATAGATGTCAAAAAAATCTATCCACTTATTCCACCTCTGTGCAATAGTGGAAGGTTCCTCTTGTATGGGAAACGCTCTGGGAACGGGTAGATCGAGCTCTAAGGTTGTGGTTGACTGCTGTGGGCTGGTTACACATTCCTGCCAAGACTTGGTTGGTGCCATATGTGCTGCTTCCTCTGCTTGGTGTCGCTACCACTCGTCGCCAATGTTATATTTCTTACCTGTTAAAGATGAGATGGTTGTAAAGCTCTATGAAACTCTATAATTGTGTATGATGTGTAGTCATTTTAATACATTCTCATTGCCAATGTTATATTTCTTACCTGTTAAAGATAAGAAGACAGTTGTAAAGCTCTAAGAAGCTCTATAATTGTGCATGATGCGTAGACGTTATAATACATATCCCATTCTCGTTGTTAATGCTAAAGAGATGATGTGGGGTGGATATGTATACACAACTATACTGTAACTGCTTTTATTTTGTTACGCCATTTGTAGAAGAGTATAAATTCTAAAACTAAACAAAATATATAAATAAAATGAGAACAGTCAATAATACTGAAACATTCAATAAAAGGATGGAAACCCTTTTATAAAGGATCAAAGCATACTATTTGTGGTTGTCAAACCTAAATAATAAAAAAACACTTGCTGAGTGTACAATATAATACTTAACACTAATTAAAGGGGTATCTAAGACACAACAGATGCATGGTGAACAATTTATCCCAAAACCAAGCCATGTAAGACAATAAGTTTGTCCTTTATATTTAACTAACTGGTACTTCCAGAGACTTTCATCAACCTTGATTTGTAAATCCTTTGCCTTAAGGTCTACAATCGACATATTAGCACTCAATCACCTCCATCTTCGCAAAGTTTTTTCACAGATGTCTATCACATCATCACCCGTGTGGCATTCTACAAACCTATTTAACTCACGTAAGTCAAGCACCAGCCTGACTTTATTTTTAGTCGGCTGCACAACTGCCAGCAATGGAATAATCCCCTCATCAGCATTTTTATTCCATGGAACCAGGATCTCTTCATCAATCCACCTCTCTGTCAAACTCTTCCTTGATATTACCCGTCAAATTATAATCATACCAACTGAACTCATTTTTTAACTGGGCTGGCCAATCATTTTTCCATGCCCACTTCATTGTCCAGTTTTAGCCATCGAACTGTGCAGAAAAGTCTCTGTCAGAAATACAACATGCATGATCCACACCACTTACTGCACTATCTACTCCTACCACCAAGGAACACACGTTCGACTCACCAAACTTAACCTTGTCACGTGACACAGTCATGCCACCCAGTGTATCTATTACGTCTATCCCCATTATCACCTCCACACCATCAGATACTACTGCCCTTAGTGCTTAATCTCTTCAAGACACTTGCACATTAACCATGCCATTATCTCTGCACCTGACAGCATGTCCATCAAAAGCATTAACAAAACTAGTACCTACACATTTAGGTACTAAATTTGATCTTACTAAAGTAGATGAACATCCAGTATCCACCAAGCATATTACAGTTTTTGGATTAACATTTATATCAATAATGGGTAGTGTTCTAAGTTGTGCCTCAACTTGATGAGGATAACTGCTGGCGCACTGGTCACCCCTATTAGACATCTCACAGTTGGCTGCAATATGACCAAATTTGTTACATTTGAAACACCTCACCCTCTGCTCCTTACAATACTTAATAAGATGGGGCCCTCCATAATGATAACACTTGCCTTTAAACCCACTACTCTGACAATCCCCTTTCTTTTTTTTCGTAGATGTTCTCCCTTGAGGGTGAGCGGACCTTCCCTTTTTGGCCCGCAGGTGGGGTAAGATTTTGTTGACTGGAGATGGTATTCGCCCTTGAGGGCGAATGGACTTTCCTATTTTGGCGTGGAGGTGGGGTGAAATCTGGTTATTGTTGGTGGTATTCGCTCTTGAGGGCAATCGGACTTTCCTATTTTGGCCCTCAGGTGAAGTTGTACAAAACTGTAAAGATAGTGGAAAACATAAGTGTTCAGTTGAGGATTATTAGTTTACTTCAATCAATTTAATGAATTCCTGTTTTGGTGGTGAAATAGAGTTATTACATGGTCATCTTGGTGGAAGGTATTGACTGATGATATTTAGTAGACTGTTCATGTAGTCGTTTGTTGCTAGACTGATTATGGAGCTAGCAACATGAAGGGCATTTGAATCTTCGCTGGATGTTGCGGAGGCACCAGTTTTCCATCGAATTTTTGAAAAGGAATCACATTCGAGGATGTAGTGAAGCAGTGGATGTGGTGAGGCTACCTGGCAGAAGGTGCATTCCCTGATGATATCATCCACTATTCGCCAGGTGCACTTGTACCTGAGTCTCAAACGGTACACATTGACCGCCGTGCTTCGTCGAGGGTTTTTAGGCAGGGTGATTCACTGAAGATCAGTGGTGGCTTTGTACCACCAGATAGAGGGGGAGTCAATGTCTATGCACAGGTTGTGTTTAGTTATTTAGACGTTTTTGAGTGATTTGGTGGCTTTGGTTTTTATCTGTTGAATCCCAGGAGGGAGAGATATTTGGATTTCTGCTCTAAGAGTGGCTTGTTTGGCGGCTTGATCGGCTTCCTCATTTCCCTTGATGCCAACTTGGCTGGGAATCCAGGCAAGAGTGATGGCTTTTCCAAGGCTGGTTGTCCTGTGGTAGTGGCTGAGGATGGTGGTGATGAAACGTACATTGTATCCGAGGAGTGGCTTCTTGATGGCCTGTAAGGTGCCTTTAGAGTCAGAGAGAATTAGGGCATGGTCAGCTCCTTGCTGGATGAAGAAGTCGAGAGTGTTGGCTATGGCAACAAGATCAGTCTGGAGCGATGAGCAGGAGTTTGACAGTCTCCATGACTGGACGTGGTTTCCAGTGGTGAAGGCGGTGGCTGAGGCTCCAGTTTCTTGATTTACTGAACCGTCAGTGTAGAAGACTTGAGAGTTCGGCCTGCTCCAGCTCTGAATTTTGTCCTTGTATATGTTTTTAAGGACAAGCGAGTTTACCAAGCTTTTGGGGTTGTCAGGGAGCTCGATCTTTATGTCGAGTGGTTGGTCATTCCATGGGGGTGGGCATCAGTATTCAGGAAGCGGAGTGTCCTGTATCTTGGCTAGGATGTTCTCCCTGACTGGCAGTGTTTGCAGGCTAGCGCAGACCTTGGCTGCCCAGGTTCTAGGATGGTGGTTGAGGTGGTTATTGAGGGCTAGACGGAGATTTTTGCCAGCAAGGCATTTATGTTGGACAGTGGTGGTTTTGGCCACAAAGAGGGTCAGTCTTTGCTGAGCTCTGAGTGTGAGTGGCATGAGTCCCAATTCCATCTGGATGTTTTCTCTCTTTGTCCACATGGAGGCTCCTAGCATGGTACGCATGGCGTTGTTTCACCATACACTCTAGCAGCTGCACCTCACTGTACACCAACAACTACATCAGGATTAGACAGATTGGAGCACAAAATTCTGGCCCAGGCAATAATATCAGACATTTCCAACTTAATTACAGCTGACAGCTGTTGCAGGTTTGTGCTTATCTATCTATCTACCTTGGCTGTTTCCCCCTTTAATTGGGGGGTAGCCGACATCAAAAAAGAAAACAATGTGCTTATGTTGTCAAGAAATAATTTATAAATGCTAATCTCAAAATGTTGTCCAATCCATCTCCCTCAAACCCAGCATACCCTGCCAGACACCTAAGTTCAATGCCATGAACATCAACTTGTTGACCAATCCACCTCATATTTACCAATTTAGAAAATGCCCAATCAAAAAATGCTGCCTTCAACTTAGCCTTTATCACACTAACGTTTTTTTTTTTTTTTTTTTTTTTACGATTGCAACACCAGGACGGGCAAAAAGAAAAAAAAAATCTACCCTCATCGAGCCTGGGCACGAAGAAAACATAAAAGGAAATAGAGATGGGGAGTGTTGTGACTTATCAGATGTGAAAGGAAAATAAGACATGTAACAAATATCCAAGAATATTCGGTGTTGATGTAGGCATAGAAAGAGAACCGTAACTGAAGGAAGACTTAACATCGAACTGTCATGGAGAGTCTTATTTAAGCCCACAAGACCCTTCAGTTGTAGTATCGCAATGGGTGATTGGTGCCATGGGTCAACCTACTGCTTGAGATTCTTCATTTAATTCTAAAATCATGACTAATCCATCACCCTCCAGATATGAAGGCAAAAAAAGAGGCTAAATCCATTATTTTTTACAGCTTAACAAGAAGTTCTACCTACCTTCTCCACACTACTACATTCCCATCACCAATGAAAGGCTTGATCATATCTGGCAAAAACTTAGTAGCTATAATTGCTAGAAAGCCTAGATAGCTTGTAAACTCAAAATAAAATGTCTTACCTGAAGTAGGATGTGACTTGCACAAATAGTAATGATTTAAACAAATGAGATATGTCAACCAACCAAAACAGAACAACAGCCGGCCGGAAACCAAGAGAACAGAACAGAACACACCATACACAACGAACGATTCTGAACTACGACTGCCACACCAGTGAGTTGAAGCAGCCGATGCATACTGTGAGCACTGCCCCTTGGTCAATCACAAGCCAACCACCTGAGCACAACCAATCATAGAGCAGACTGAGTCTGATTGTTCGATTTCAATTTAATAACACAATTAATGTGAATATTTATACTGGAACTTTTGGAGTGCCATCTACACAATATTAAGTATACACTATATTGCTATTAAAACTACAATATAATACACTAAAAATTATCAATATTGATCTCAAAGACTAACATGATGTATCGATGCTTTTTTCTTCAGCAGTATGCAAATGATGATAAACTCACAAGAATATAATGTTATTAATTGGATACAGACTGGCAATTCTGATATATTTATGAAGTGCTCTTCTGCAATACCAGTTTTTCTTCTTTGTTAATATCCACCTCATTATGACTTGACTTAAACTACTCTTAGCCAATATGTACAACAGACTTGAATATACTAAAAATCAGGTTACAAATGAATTTAAAATTAATGAACTATCAAGCTAATATCAACTCTATGACAATCTATGACATAATAAAATATAAAATACAACATAATAATTCAAATGGTTGACATTAGATATGAAATCTCAGTCGGTGTGGAGGAGTATGAGGTCGAAGGGAGTGAAGGAGAAGTATGTCAAGATAGTTCAGGACATATACAGAGAAGCCACAACAAGAGTAAGAAGTACAGTTGGCACTACAGAGCCTTTTCAGGTGAAAGTTGGACTCCATCAGGGATCAGCTCTTAGCCCCTATCTATTTAACCTTCTCATGGATGTGATGGTGGAGGAAGTGACAAAGGAGGCACCATGGAGCATGCTCTTTGCAGACGATATTGTTTTGGTCTCCGAGAGCCATGAAGAATTGCAAGAGAGGTTGGAGCTATGGAGGGGTTTGCTGGAGGATTACGGACTGAAGGTGAGCAGACAGAAAACGGAGTACCTGGAGTGCAATGTGACACAAGGAGGCGACCTGTTCATGCAAGACCACAAGCTCCCAAAGGCGGACGCCTTCAAATACCTTGGCTCCTACGTAACGAAGGATGGAGACCTAGAGAGAGAGATTGATCATAGGATCCAGGTAGCGTGGAACAGCTGGAAGAGAACATCAGGGGTGCTATGTGACAAGAAAATCAGTGCTAGAGTGAAAGGAAAAGTGTACAAGTCAGTTGTGAGACCAGCGTTGCTGTACGGTGCGGAGACGTGGCCGGTGAAAAAGGTTCAAGAAAGGAAGATAGATGTCGCAGAAATGAGAATGCTGAGGTGGATGTGTGGGGTGATGAGGAAGGACAGGATACGAAATGACCAGATCAGAGGTACAGTGAAGGTGGTGGAGGCGCCGGCGAAAGCGCAGGAGAGGAGATTACAGTGGTTCGGTCATGTGAAGAGGAGAGAAGAAGACTACGTGGGTGTGAGAGTGATGGAGATGGACGTGGAGGGCAGACGTAGACGAGGAAGACCTAAACTACGGTGGAAGGACCGACTGAAGGAGGATCTCAGAGAGAGACAGCTGGAGGAGGAGCAAGTGATGGACCGGAACCAGTGGAGACGACTAGTGAAGAGATGCGACCCCATATGAAAATGGGAACGCAAATAGAGGAAGAAGAAGGAGTGAATAATAAAAAATGCAATTCATATACTGTACTGGAATTGACTGTGAAGTGAGGAAAAAAAGGTCTAACAGTGTATGGAGAGAAGTGTGGAATAAAGAATGTGAATGTAGATTTGACCATGAATGATCTTAATGTTAGTGTAGCTTGTTCCAGGTCATCTGCCCATAACACAATTACCTGATAGGAGCAACATTTGTCCGATGGACAAATGCCCAACTGCTTCTATATAACCTAACCTTACCTAACCAAACCCAACCTAGAGCAATTGTCCTTTGGGCAGTTCATAGTCAGTTAGTTGTCTGTTAGGCACTTGTCAGTCTAGCAGTTGTCCAGATACTAGTGTAGATGAGGTAACAATATGAAACTGGGTAGGATGGTGTGATTAGAAGGAATGAAAGTGGAGAAAATATATGTGGTAATGAGGAGATGGAGTTGGCGATTAATTACATACTGTGTAAAAAGTATACATGGTTCTGTTTGGATTATGATAAGAGAATCTGACAGATCAATAATGAATTGCGTAGTGATGGACAAGAAAGTGTGCAGAAGAGTATTGGATGTGAAAGCGTTGAGAGCAGAGAGTAATGGAATATTTGAGAATTATCTAACAGAAAGAAAACTAAGAGTGGATTACAGATGAATGAAGAGAATAGAGGGTGATAATGATGCATGAAACTGGCAAATGCTAAGTAAATTTATGTAGCTTATGATAAATGAGAAGTAAAAACAATACTGATTCATCATGAAAATAAAAAACTTTTCACATTCTATTCTGCACAAGTTATGTTGTAATTTACTGAATATTCAGTTTTTATATGTAGCACACAAGATTTGAGTATAAATAAATTATCTGAAGAGAAAAACACATACTGTACAAAGCAATGCATAAAACAGCTGTTTCTGCTCATAATGTCTTTCCAAAATCTGTAAGTATATTAGAAACAAGCTGTAAAAAATTTCTTTAATAATAATGACACAGGAAAAGAACTTGAATAAGAATCAACATAAATATCATTCATTATGGTGAAATTCAAGTTTTATTTTGTGTTCTGAATAGCTGCATTCTCTCTCATATACAGTACTATACAAAAAAATCTTCTTATTCTTCTTCTCTCACTTTTCCCATATCTATATGGGGTCGCAGTTTCTTATCAGCTTTTTCCACTCTCTCTTCTCCAATGCTTCCTCTCCATTGAGGGCCTTCTCTCTCAAGTCGTCCCGTATAAAGTCATCCCATCTTCTTCGTGGTCTCCCTTTTCCTCTCACTCCTTCCAACTGTAGCTCCATCATTCTTCCAATCCAATCTTCATCTCTCCTCATACAATGTCGATACCACTGAAACCTTCTTTCTTGAATCTTCTTTCCCACTTGTGTCACCTTGGCTGTCCCTTTAATTCTCCTTGTCACACCCAAGATCCATCTCACCATTCTCGTCTCTGCCACTTCCATCTTTCTTTCTTGTGCTTTCTTAACAAGCTACGTCTCCAAGCCATATATCATCGCTGGCCTTACCACTGCACGATATATCATGCCTTTCACTCTTGCACTAACCTTTCTATCACATATCAGTCCAGAGAATTTCCTCCAATTTTTCCATCCTGCTCGTATCCTCCCATTTATTTCTCTATCCAGTTCACCATCTTGCAACAGATTTGAATCTAAGTACCTGAAAGCCTCCACCTTCTTTAACCTCTCCTGTGCCAAATGTACTTGGCTGTCATCATCTTGTTCTCCCATCTGCATGTATTCTGTTTTGTCCCGGCTTATCTTTAGTCCTCTATTTTCCAACTTGTCCCTCCATCTGTTCAACTTCTTCTCCACTTCCTCTCTGGTCTCCACCACCAAGACTATGTCATTGGTATATAACATAGACCATGGGGCCTCCTCCAGTACGTCCCTCACTATCACATCCATGACCAGGTTGAAAAGGTGTGGACTAAAAGCCGACCTATGATGTAGTCCAACTGTCACTAGGAACGTGTCTGTCACCCAGGCCGTTGTCCTCGCTTGTGTGTATACATCTCTGTACATATCCTGCCATACCCTCACATACTTTTCTGGCACTCACTTCTCCCGCATGCACCTCCACACTTCCTCCCTTGGTACTCGATCGTAAGCTTTTTCCAAGTCAATAAAAACCAGATGTATTCCCATTCGTTTCTCTCTGTACTTCTCCATTAACTGTCTCAACGCAAAGATGGAATCCGTTGTACTCCTTCCTGGCATAAATACAAACTGAGCTTCCGTTATTGCCATACATTCTCACAGTCTTTTGTCCATTACTCTCTCATATATCTTCATAGTATGCCTCATAAGCTTAATCCCTCTATACTTAGTCACTGAAATAATAAAAAAATGAGCTTTAGAGTAGCTTCTAAATAATCAACACACATGAAATCCATACTCAGCTAGTTGATATGGCATAAAGTATGCCTTAAAGAAAAAAAAAAAGGTTGACTCATGATCCAACCTGGGTATCCTGGACACACTTTTCATCAACTACACTATCTGATATATTCTCCATTTTCACAAGAATAAAATCTTAATTGAGAGGTTCAGGAATCACTCTCAGAAAATAATTGCTATTTAGACACGTTAGCACAGGCTTTCACGGTTACTTAACATGCATTGCATATTCAGCTAGCTGAGATGACATAAGGTATGGTATGTACATTTAATAAACACCTGGCAAAAGAGATGCCTCACAAACCACCCAAGGTATACCGGACACCCTTTTGGTCATCTTAATTATCTGATTATTTTTCCATCTTTACAAGAAGAAAATCTAACTTTATTGGTTCAGGAATAAGGGTTTTGCAAGTGTTATTTCCTTCGGTGTCATCAACACTTTCCAAGACATTTAATTGTTCATTTCCTTCATCATGTTCATCTGCAGGTAAAATTTCTTCCTCTTTAATGCTAAAACACTCGTTTTCGACCTCGGTCTTTAGAAAAGAAACTGCCCCATCCTCTTTTTCCTGATTGCTACTAAAGAAGTCCAAAGAAATTTCAGGATCATGTTTATGAGTTTGGACACATAGTGAGCTAGTTTTATAACTTTCTACCACTGATTTTGATGCAACTGTAGGTTCAGTAGTTTTTGAACACTTTTTATGAACTGCACTGATACCAGGAACTACATCATTTCCTAAAGATGTAGAGATAAGAGTATCTAAATTCTTTTGAGGACCAATGCTTTTGATTTCAACATGTATTTTCAGGTGTGTCTTCCAACTGGAGGACTGACTGAATTTTTTCCCACATATACTACATGAGTAAGGTTTTTCTCCCGTATGCATTCTCATGTGTCTATCAAGTGAACATTCATAGCAGAAGCTCTTTCCACAAATACTACATACAAAACGTCTTTCTTGAGAATGTATTCCCAAATGAAAATTTAGATCACATTTCATACTACATCTCTTCCCACATTCAGTACAAGTATATGGTTTTTCAAGTGTGTTTGTTCTCAAATGCCGGCAAAGTTTATATTTCCGGGTAAATCCTTGACCACATTCACTGCATTTGAACAGTCTTTCTTTTGTATGTAATCTCATATGATCAGCGACATGCCCTGACTGAGCAAAACCCCTGTTACGTTTAGCACACATGAATGCTTTCTCTTTGGTATGAACCCTCATATGTGAGATAAGATTGAGCTTTTCACTAAAACCCTTACCACATTCAGAACATTCATGTGGCTTCTCTTTGGTATGAATCCTCATGTGTGTGGTAAGGGAGCACTTTTGACTAAAGCCCTCTCCACATTCTGAACACAAAAATGGCTTCTCTCTGGTATGAACCCTCATATGTGTGGTAAGACTGCTCTTATGACTAAAACACTTTTCACATTCAGAACAAAAAAATGTCTTCTCTTTGGTATGGATTCTCATATGTCGGCTAATATTGTACTTATCCCTAAATCTCTTTTTGCATATATCGCAAGCGAATGGCTTTTCTTGTGTATGCAATATGAAGTGGCGTTTCAACAAGCTTGCAGAACAAAAGGACTTACCACATTCAGTACAGGAAATAGAATTTTCCTTAGATTTCACATAGACAACAGAAGTTGGAATATTTAGATCACTTTTCATACTACATCTCGTCCCACATTTAGTACATGGTTTTTCAAGTGTGTGTATTCTCAAATGCCGGCAAAGGTTATATTTCCGGGCAAATCCTTGACCACATTCACTGCATTTGAACAGTCTTTCTTTTGTACATAATCCCATTAGATCAGTGACATGCCCTGACTGAGCAAAACCCCTGTTACGTTTAGCACACATGAATGCTTTCTCTTTGGTATGAACCCTTATATGTGAGATAAGATTGCGCTTTACACTAAAACCCTTTCCACATTCAGAACATTCATGTGGCTTCTCTCTGGTATGAATCCTCATGTGTGTGGTAAGGGAGCACTTTTGACTAAAACCAATTCCACATTCTGAACACAAAAATGGCTTACCTTTGGTATGAACCCTCATATGTGTGGTAAGATTGCTCTTATGAATAAAATACTTTTCACATTCAGAACAAAAAAATGACTTCTTTTTGATATGGATTCTCATATGTCGGATAATATAATACTTTTCCCTAAATCTCTTTTTGCATATATCGCAAGCATATGGCTTTTCTTGTGTATGCACTTTAAAGTGGCGTTTCAACAAGCTTGCAAAACAAAAGGACTTACCACATTCAGTACAGGAAATAGAATTTTCCTTAGATTTCACATAGACAACAGAAGTTGGAATATTCTCTACATCAGTGTTCTCACTTAATTCATCCATATTCATAAGAATGTTGCTGAAATGTCACAGAGGTGATCTAAGATTTTTTAAGTACACTGTCCATACAGTATGCTCTATAAAATAAAGGATAAAAAAGTTTGTATCACATATTTGGTCTCGTATGTCATACACTTAACTTTTTCACACTACAGCTATCTCACTGTTCAATATTAATTTAAGAATTTTACATATGGAAAAATCTGATGCCAACTGTTTCTGTGATACATGAATATAGACCCAAATATAGAACTGTGTAGATCACAGTAACACATGCATCATGTAACAAGTAGCACCTGGTTCGCTATACAACATGACATATGTCTATTCATATTCTGAAGAACTAACTGAAAGTTACGTATAATTACACTATAGCATGTTATAAACTTTAAAATACACATGTGGTAAAATCTCTCGATTTCAATACACCTTCCATTTAGGTACTGCTTCCTTAAAAATTCTACTGGGTGTAAAGGTATGATGGTTACATCAATTGATCATAAATCTTCTTCAGTCCTGAAAAAGAAAAAGGTAATGAAATATACCTCTGCATTACTTTCATGATGTCTATTCCAAAAATTCTCCTTAGATCTTTATTATTATTATTATTATTATTATTATTATTATTATTATTATTATAGGCGACAACAATTTTCCTTTGATGATGATTGTGGAAATTATTACTATATTATTATTATTGTTATTATTATTATCATTATTATTTTTATTATTATTATTATTATTATTATTACAAACCTGTCATTAAACCATTATTTTTACAATAAATAATGTAGTTTTGGTTGAATGAACAAGAGTCAATTAAAGATGTTTCTCTCTCTCTCTCTCTCTCTGTCAAAGTCTTTCCCCATTTATTGTCGTCATCTTTCATTTCCTCTTTCTCATATTTATTATAGGTATTTTACATTAAATATATCGTTCATTCGGCACAAAAAAATATCATGTAATGACCACGTAGACAATTATAATTGGGAAGAACTCTCTGTTTACACAAAGTAATCAACGTTATCCTGACGCGGCAAAAGATTGATTGGCAGGAGGCCAACCAAAGCATATTTTGCTCTCGACTTGGGAGCTATACATACACTATGCATAAGAATACTTTTACATAATATAAATAAATACGTATTCATATGCGTAAATTTAATATAACTGTATAAGTATATATAAAATGTAGTAAATCTACATACATGCACTTAAACTACAATAAACAGAACTATCATGCAAAACAACACTTACATAATGTACGTAGAAATAAACTGTCTTGAAATATATTCAAGACAAGAGAGATCTACTTATATACAACATTAAATTCAATTCAAAAAATTTATTGACATAATAGGCAATTACATCAAATGGAGCTTGTTAGCAAGCTGGGGGTAGACGACCGGCGTCACACGATGTATGAGTGTATGTACGTGTGTTTGTGATTACCTAATTGTGATTACCTAATTGTGTTTACGGGAAAGAGCCCAAAGCTCGTATCTTCCCGTCTCCTCATCGGTTCCATTTTAGACTTAGTGATACTTATCATACCTGTCCTTAACACTATGGATTTAGATAGCATTAACTACCTCCTCGCTTAGCCAATTCCAATTATCAACTACTCTTACACTGAAAAAGTATTTCCTTACATCCTGCAAAGAAGTTTTCTTACGAAGCTTCAAACTATAACCTCTAGTTCTAGAGCCAGCCATATCGAAATATCGATCCCTATCCACTCTATCATAACCATGAAGGAATTTAAAGACTGTCACCATATCCCCCCCTCACTCTTCTAGCTTCGAGTGATGGTAAGTCTAATTCCCTCAGCCTCTCATCATAACTGAGATTGCGTATTTCTGGCACCAGTTTCGTGGCATGTCTTTGAACTTTTTCAAGCTTAGCTATGTGCTTTTTCAAGTGCGGATTCCAAAAGGGGGCTGCATATTCCAGTTTTGGCCTCACATAGGTTACATAAATATTTCTGAACATTTCCTTGTCCATGTGCCTGAAGGCTACCCTTACATTTGATAAGAATGCATATGCTGCCCTTACTATGCCATTTATATGTATTTCTGGAGACAAATCTGCCAGTATGTTTACTCCTAGATCTCTCTCATTTTCTGTCTCTTGAAGTTGTACTCCAGCCACCGAGTAGCCAAGCTTGGGCCTTCTTGCACTTGTACCCATTCTCATTACCTTACATTTTGAAGTATTGAATTTCATTAGCCACTTTTCTGACCACTCATGCAGATTATTTAGATCCTCCTGAAGTTCTCTACCATTGTTCTCGTTTTTTACTTTCTTCACAATCTTTGCATCATCTGCAAACATATTCATGAATGAATTTACACACTCTGGTAGGTCATTTACATATACAAGGAACAAAAGTGGCCCTAAAACTGAACCCTGTGGAACTCCACTACTAACTCTTCTCCATTCAGACACTGAGTGTCTTACTCTAACCCTCTGTTCCCTTCCTTCTAAGTAAGTTTTTATCCATTCCAAAACATTTCCACCTATTCTAGCCATTGATTGCAGCTTCCTAATAAGTCTCCCATGTGGAACAGTGTCAAACGCTTTCTGGAAGTCTAGGAATATGCAATCTGCCCAGCCCTCTCTTTCCTGTAAGATTTGGCTTACCTCATCATAAAATTCTAATAAGTTTGTTACTGTTGATCTACCTTCTCTGAAGCCATGTTGCCTCACTGACAAAAAGTTGAAGGATTCCAAGTGAAGAGAGATATGTTTCCTTAGTAGTTTCTCCATAACTTTGCAAACTATGCTGGTCAAGGAAACTGGTCTATAGTTCAGAGCCGTATCCCTCCTTCCCTTTTTGAAGATAGGTATCACATTTACTTGTTTCCAGCATCTTGGAATCTCCCCCGACTCCAGTGACTCCTTAAATATGATACTTAGTGCCACTGATATTGTGTTTGTGCATTTTTTAAGCACATGAGGGGATATGTCATCAGGACCTGTAGCTTTATGAACATCTAAATCCATCAGCGCTTTGCATACCTCTGTGGCTGTAAGGTTGATGTTCTCTAATACCGTCCCTTGAGCTTCTATCACTGCAATCTGAGGGGCTGGGGTATTTTCTACTGTAAATACTGACTGAAACTCCTTGTTCAATTCTTTGCAGATCTCTTCATCCGTCTCAGTGATGCTTCCATCCGCTCTCTTTAGCCTTAAAACCTGTTCTTTTACCTTCAGCTTTCCTCTGATAAAGCTGTGGAAAAGCTTGGGATTTTCTTTAGCCTTCCTGGTGATGTCCCTCTCATAATCTCTCTCTGCCTCTCTCCTTTTACTTAGGTAGTCATTTCTTGCTCTTTTGTAGGTTTGCCAGGCATTTATGTTTTTTCTCCTCCTATACCTTTTCCAGCATTTGTCTCTCCACTCCTTAGCTCTTTTACACCAATTATCGAACCATTTCTCTCTGGCATGAATTACACCTACTTTGGTGACAGGTATTGCCAAGGAGCTACCAGGAGTGCACACTGCTCGACGGTTCCTTCAGGACGGGGAGCCTATCAACCGTATTGTCATCACCTGGAGTCTCCCTGAACCACCCCCACCAGTCGTTGAGTTTTCCTTTCTCCCTTGCCTCCCTTCCTGTGAATTGCGCAGGATGAAGGACGAGCAGCCTTGGTGTTTTAAATGCTGGGGTATTGGCCATATCTCACGCTATTGTTCTGCTCCGGCCAGATGTGCGCGGTGTGCTGCTGCCCATGACACACGCTCCTGCCCGCACCGTATACCTGCCTCATCTGCTGCTGCCGCTGCTTGTGATACTGCTTCTGGATCCACGTCTCAGCCTCCGCCGGACACTTCGCAGTGAAAGTGTGTTCGGTGCAACATGCCTGGGGTCAACGTCTGGCATGGCTGTGCTAGACGGTCTCATGCCACACCACCAGAGCGCGCTCCACTGCCCCCGCCACCGCCCATCGCCGCAACTTCCTCTCTACGTCTTCCTGACTCTGCTGACATCATTGCTCTCCGTAAGGCTGTTGCTACCCTGGAGTCCCGCTGTACAGCTCTCACAGCTCGCCTTGATACCATAGGTGCCCGCATTGACAGTATGGTCACCCAGCAAGATACAATGGAAAGGACTCTCGCAAGTTTGGTCGAGTCTCATCATGCTGTTGTTGACACCATCACGACTCTCACTGACAAGTTTAATAAGGTCGCCTCCCACCTTGAGAAGTTGACTGATGTGCAGCCCAGGTCTTCTTCATCCCATGCTCTGTCTGACAGTGCCCCGCCCACTTCTGCCTTCCGCAAAAATAAGAATAAGATTCGCTAGTCGCATACAATTTCATGCCATCTCTTGGAATGCCTTTGGAATTAGACACTCTCCTAAACTCACTGCACTTAGAGCCTATGTTTATCGTCATCATCCGCAGGTTATTTTCATACAAGAGGCTTTTCCTGGTGGTGCTCCACCAGGGGAGGAGGCTCCTATGCTCACAGGGTATGTTTCATATGTGCATTATACCAGAAGAGGACTCATTACCTACATTCATTCCTCCATACCTCACACGCTCCTTGGTTCTTCTGCACAAGTTGATATGACCTTTCAGCTCTTTGAAATCACTGTCGGGAATGGTACTCTTCGCTTGTGCAATGTCTACTCTGCCCCAGGTGTCATTAATCTACCAGCCCTTCCAATACCTACAGACAGTGGAATGATCTATATGGGGGATTTTAACGCCAGACACCCCGCCCTTGGTGACTCATCTACCACTCCCAATCGCGGTGGCAAGCCTCTGCTCGACTACATCCGCCGCTACCCGCCTCACCCGCTGGGATACTGGTGGTGCCACACACGCTCGTGGGGGTACTGTAGATCACATTCTCACAGCTGGCCTTGTGGTACCTAATGTCTCCTGCTCTTCTATCCCTTCTCTCTTTTCTGACCATGTTGCCCTTAGCCTGAAATACTCCATACTTCAGACTCCAGCTACCCTCTCCCATCACCGCACCCGCATCTCTATCCCTCCCAAATACTGCCCCACTTATATTTCCTTTATCTCTCACCTCCTTCCCACTTTTGATCTCCTTTCTCCAGACAGCTTATACAACTCACTGGTGGATTCTACACATGACTTCTACACGCATTATGTTCTCAGACCACACGTTCCACGTCGTCCTGAGGCCCATTCCTGGACTTTGGATCAGCGTATTGCCCAGGCGGAAAGGACAGCTGTGGATGCTGGACTCTCCTTTCAAAGACAGCCCACCCCTGACCACCTGCACCAATATCAGTTGGCGAGGGATGATCTGGTTGCCCTGCAGAAGTGTGTGCACACAGAGTATTGGCAGAAATTTACGGATAGTATTAACCATCAGACTAGCGCTGGGACTATGTGGCATCTTATAAGGAAGGCTGTCAAGAAGAAACCCACCTGTGCTCTACACCACAGTCCACTTGAGTACGCTCAGGACCTCATTACTACCTGGTCAGCACAGTCACAAACTTGCAACCTTCCCGGGAACGTTCAAGAGGCACTCTCCACCCACCGCAGTGTTCGTAACCTCCGCCTAATGGGTGCATTACTACAGACGGATGAAGAGGATGACATCTATTCACAGAGGATGAACTACGACGTGCTCTTGCTAGGAATAAGGCTACTGCCCCTGGGGAAGATGGTCTTACATATCAAGTTCTCCGTCTTCTTCAGAAAGTTCCTGGTAACCCCCTACTGCAGCTCTTCAATCTTTGCTTTTGCTTGGGGCATGTGCCCTCTGCCTGGACCAGAAGCACTATTATTCCTCTACCAAAACCTGGAACCGACAAATTTAGGCCTATTTACCTCACCTCCTGCTTCAGCAAAGTGTCTGAACGCATCCTTCTTGCCCGGCTCATGCACCGTCTACAGGATAAACTCTCCCCCAGTCTTTATGGTTTCCTCCCACAACGGAGCACACATCACTGCCTCGCTGAACTCTACACCCGTCTTTCTCCCACCAGTGTGGTCGCCTTCCTGGACCTCAAATCTGCCTTCGATATAGCCAACAAGGAAATTATTCTTGACCAGCTGGTGGACTTTGGAGTTCGGGGGAACATACTGAAATGGATACGGGGATATCTCTGCAACAGAACATCAAGTGTCCTTTTTAAAGGGTCGTATAGCTCCTATGAACGGTTTGAACTGGGTACTCCTCAGGGGTGTGTGCTAAGTCCTTTTCTATTCAATATCCTTATGCATCGTCTACTCTCCCTCCTTCCTGTCATCCCCGGTACTACAGTTACCTGCTATGCGGACGACATATGCATCCACACGACCTCAACTCACGACCTTCAGCACATGCTCCATGATTTTTACGTGTCTGCTACCTCCTGTGGCCTTATTATCTCCCCAGAAAAAAGCAGGATTTTTACTTCACGCAACTGCAGAGCACTGCCCGCATTCGCCATGGGTGGTAATGTCATCCCTCACTGCACACAGTACACGTATTTAGGTGCACCAGTCCGGATCACCCCAGCTATACCTGCACGTCAACGAATTCATCCCTTTGTGAAGAGTCTTCTTGACCGTCTGGAGCCCCGCTTTGCACCTGTCAAGTGGCTTGCCAATAATGCTGCAGGAGTCTCCATCCCAGTGGCGAGGACCCTCTACATCCTACTACTTCGGTCAGTGGTTGACTATCTGTCTCCTGCCTTGTGTCAACTTCCTAGACCAGCTCTCGAGCCACTTGAAAAGTTCCAGAATCGAGTCATGAGATTTATCTTGGGATGTTCTCTCTCTACCCGTATTGTGAGTATGCAGTTGGAGCTCAACTTGCCCCCTCTTGTGGAGAGGATTTAAGCCAATGTGTCCTATTTTACTGTTAAGTGTCTTCACTACCCCTTTCTTGCTCCGTACTTCTCTGCTGTCATGAGGACGTCCCTGGATCCAGACGCACCCAGGCTCCCACTTCGAGCAGGAGGTCATAACCTTATCAGGGTGGTGAGTGACATTCTCCGTGGCCTTGACATCGACCTGCCAGTGCAGGCGGCTGTCCCAGATTTACCACCCTGGCGTGTCTCCCTCCCCGCTGTCACATATACACCGACCTCGAAGGATGTCTATCCCCCCTTGCAGAGACAGTTAGCTCTGGAGACTATCGCTGATGTATCCACGTCTGTCCCTGCAGCACACCACGTCTATGTTGATGGTTCTGTGCAAGCAGATGGGAGGGCGGCATGTGCTGTGTTTTCCCCCACCATGGAGCCGCCTGTGCCGGCTGATTCATGGATTGGCCGTAGACTACCCACCTCGTCGAGCTCCACCTACTGTGAACTGAATGCCATCTTGAATGCCGTGACTCTCCTTGTTCGACGACGAGTGAATGGGGTAATAATTTGTGACTCCCAATCGGCCCTACAAGCCCTATCCTCGCCAAGACCTATCTGTGGCCGTGCTGTGGGAGATATACTATGTCGCCTCGCGGCCGCTCGGGATGCTTCTCTTGTTGTGTCGTTTGTATGGACTCCATCCCACATTGGGCTGACTGGCAACGACACAGCGGATCGTCTTGCCAAGGCGGCCTGTATGCTGGATGGGCATGCTGTGGATGCTGAGCCCTCCCTCCGATGCCTACGTAACATCATCTACTCAGCTGGGTTTGCCATGACGGTCCAGCGCAGGGACACGGAGAGGGCCAACAGTGTGTCCATACAGCACCATGATCACTTTCTTCACAGTCGCTACAAGTATCGCAGACGCGGGTTAATGGTGCGAAAAAACAATGTAGTTAGTGCTCGGCTCAGAATGGGGTATCGGCCTTTATGGCAGGTCTCCCAGACTCTAGATATGCCACAGTACACCTCCTGTAAATTATGCCACCGTCCTAATGCTAACACTCTTGACCACTATTGTCTTCAGTGCCCCACAGTGAGAGATGTTTTACCACGAGGTCAGAACTTAATACAGATCTGCTCATTTTTACTTAATGATGACAACCTTGATGTTATTCTTGCTCGTTATCCTCACTTTGGTGGCCATTAATTATATTGAATTATACATATATTTTCTGTATGTTGCTGTATAATTCTGTTTGTGCATTCTGCGTTTCTCTGAGCTTTACTTTTGCATATAATGTACTCTGTGCTGCCATACTGTGAGTTGTGTGTTAGTATGCAGCAATGTTTTATCAATGTGTACACCTCCCTGTAAACTATGTTCAATTCTTGGTTTTGTATCCATTTGAAGCATTATTTGTATGAACTCATGTAATGTCTGACGCCTTGGCGCAATAAATTAATAAAATAAAATAAAATAAATCTCTCTCTCTCTCTCTCTCTCTCTCTGTCAACGTCTTTCCCCATTTATTGTCGTCATCTTTCATTTCCTCTTTCTCATTTGATTTCTTCTTCTTCCCCTGTTTCTTTCTTCTCTACTTTGATGGCAAATGGATGCATCCTTTTGAAATTCCATCAGGAAATGAAGAATGAGAGTGAATTTAAAACGAAGGGAACTTTATTATTAGATTTCTCTCTCTCTCTCACTTTGTTTGGGGTTTATCTAATTTTCAAAATTATAGTATTATTAATATTCCTTGGTTCTAAACATAATTCTATCTATCTGCACGAAATCTTAACGTACATAGTGTCAGCTGAGAGAAAAAGAAAACGCATACAATTCGTTCAAAGAAAACATATATTGTACTGTACATGGGAAACTTAAATGAAATATATATATTTTCTACACGTTATTTCCCTGACAATATTTTATTGAAAGTTTGTTTGCTGCTTGTTCTTAATGCTTTTTTCAATCCTTATAATATCACGTTCATATAAATTTATGCTTGTATGCTGTTATTAATAAAGTAAAGGGTGGTTTGTTAACAGTGCAGGGAGGGTTTATACAGTAAAGGTAAAAATAAATGTAAAATACCTATGTATGTATATACAACAAGAATCATAATAATCTCCACAATCATCATCAAAGGAAAATTATTGTCTCCAATAATAATAATTCTTCTTCTTCGTCTACATTGTTGAGGGTAAACTTAATCGACAAATATATTTTTCTTAAGTTTACTAATTAGATTAATATTTTTCACAATAATATAATTGGTATATTTTTCATATATATGCCCAGTACATATTTTCCAAGCTGGCATTTTCTTTTTGTCCATGTCTTAACGTTGTATGACGCTTCATTCTTATAGTAAACAAATAATAACCGGTGACTGTGACTTTCAATTATATCCCCAAGATTGCTCTTTATCCACCATCATGGCTCATAGTGGTCATACCTCAACAGGTTATGGGCCCAGCGTTAGTGCTAGATTATTATTTGATGGTGATGAGTCGAAATATGAGCTTTGGGAAGTTAAATTTCTCGGTTACATGAGACGTCTGAAGTTATTGGATGTCCTGACCGGCACCGGAAGCCCTGATGCAGGGGAGAATGCTAATGCATTTGCTGAGCTTGTTCAGCTTTTAGATGACCGAAGCCTTAATTTAGTGATAAGAGAGGCGAAAGACAACGGTCGTAAAGCACTGGAAATACTCCGTGGTCATTACATGGGCACAGGTAAGCCGAGAGTTATTTGCCTATATACTGAGCTTACGTTATTGAAGAAAGTAGCCGATGAAAGCGTCACCGATTATGTCATTCGCACTGAGACTGCTGCTAATTCATTAAAACAGGCAGGTGAGACTGTTAGTGATAGCTTTAAGAAACTTTGAAGAGACTGAAAAGGCACATGACACTTTTGATAGTGACAATAATGTTATGAAAGTAACCCATAAAGGTAACCAAGGTAGGGCTAGTGCAGGAAATTTTACCCCTACTTGTTATACTTGTGGAAGTTTAGGACATAAATCTCCTGATTGTAAGAATAAAAGTGAGAAGAATAAAGGAAAATATAGATTTAGTAAGAAGTGGTGCCATAAATGCAGATCTCGAACTCATAACGCTAGTGAATGTAGGAAAAATCCCCCTAATTCAACAAAATCCATGAGTGCTGAAGATAATGTTACAGATACCGAACGGCCTCATTCGTTCCTTTTTAAAGCCAGTGCGAGTGAAGATATTTTTGAATATGATAATTGTAATAATGCTGTTAGGCATAATATTGATAATAATTTAATGGTTGACTGTGGTGCTACATCTCATATAATAAAAGATGGTTCAAAGTTTGTGAAATTTGACAGTGATTTTAATCCTTCTAATCATTGTATTGAGTTGGCTGACGGAAGTCGAACAAATGGCGTTACGCGTGGTCGTGGATCCGCAAATGTGTTGGTGCATGATGTCAATGGTAATCCATGTAAAGTTTTGCTAGAAAATGCCTTATATGTTCCTTCCTATAAACAAAATATGTTTTCTGTGTATGCGGCAAATGAAAAAGGTGCTTCTGTCAACTTTTATCCCAAATGTGCTGAGCTAAGGGCTCCAGATGGCACTGTATTTCCTCTAAGAAAAGAGGGAAAATTGTATTTTCTCAATAATGTAAAAGAAAGTGAAAATGTTTCTCACTCCCTATTTGAATGGCACAAAATAATGGGCCATTGCAACTTTAGAGATTTATTGAAGCTAGAAAATGTTGTAGATGGTATGAAAATTTCTCCTAAAGAAAAATCTGATTGTGAAGTGTGTGCTATCGGAAAAATGTCCCAGTATAGAAACAGGGAAGCCGACAAGCGTGCTACTAGTAGGCTCAAGTCAGTATATTGCGACTTAGCAGGGCCTATTGAACCAGCTGCAAGAGAAAGTTTTAAATATTCCATTTCATTCGTCGACGACTACACTGGTATAATAATGGTATACTTTCTTAAAAGTAAATCTGACACGGTAGCTGCAACTGAGAGGTTCTTGGATGATAGTTCCCCATATGGGAAAGTAAAATGCATACGGACGGACAATGGGACGGAGTTCACAGCAAAGAGTTTTAAATCCTTACTTTTGAAAAACTCTATCAAACACGAGTTCACAGCTCCGTATTCCCCACATCAAAATGGGACGGTTGAGAGATCTTGGCGGTCTCTTTACGACATGGCTAGGTGCATACTCTTAAATGCAAATTTGCCCAAAAGTCTATGGACTTATGCTGTTAGAGCTTCGGCTTATATCCGGAACCGTTGCTATAACCCAAGAACTGGAAAGACACCCTATGAGTTATTCACTGACAGAAAACCTAATCTGAAAGATATGCATATTTTCGGAACTGTATGTTATTCCTATGTGCAAGAGAAAAAGAAATTGGACCCTCGTAGTGAAAGAAGAATATTTTTGGGATATGATAAACAAAGTCCAGCCTATTTGGTGTATTTCCCAAATAAAAATAATGTCAGAAGGGTGCGTTGTGTCAAATTCACCGATAAATTTCAACATGAAGTAGAAAATCCAGTGGTTGAAAATCGCCACGTAACCAACAAAGAACCCATCTCCTTGGAAACCTTTCCAATGCCACCGACATCGAACTCCGATGATCCAACCTCGATGGAAGATGACGACGATCCCGTGGGCAGTGGAAAAGGTCAAGATGAAGTCAATCCTGTGAGTGGTAATGACAAAATCGACGAGGATGTGAAGGCAAGACGACGATATCCTACTAGGGAACGTACTGTTCCTACGTATTTGGGAGAATACGTCACTGACTTTGATGATTCTTTCACAGTAAATGATTCAAGTGCTGCTAAATATTCTGTTGATTTTTGTTACAGTATGGTAGATATACCCAGAACATATCATGATGCAATATCCTCCCCAGATTCTTCTAAATGGGTTAATGCTATGCAAGAAGAAATTAATTCTTTAAATGAAAATGACACTTACGAGTTAACCCAACTGCCTGATGGCAGATGTGCAGTGGGGGGTAGATGGGTGTATACTGTGAAATCATATCCTAATAATGTTGAAAAATATAAAGCTCGCTATGTAGTGAAAGGTTATCCCCAAGATTGCTCTTTATCCACCATCATGACTCATAGTGGTCATACTATTATGTGGGGTCAATGTTTCTGGCCAGTGTTCTCCATATATTTCTGTCCCATACCTCATCACCCAACAAATATTAAGACCTCAGGTCTTCATTGATGCAATCCATCCACCTACGCTTTGGTCTCCCCCTCCTTCTCCTACCCTGTATATCCATTTCCATCACCCTCCTCCCAACATACTGTTCATCCCTCCTAACGACATGACCATACCATCTTAGTCTACTTTCTTGTATCTTATCTGATATTTCTCTAACTTTTGAGGTACCCCTAATTACTTCGTTTCTGATCTTATCGCTTCTTGTCACTCCACACATCCATCTCAACATCCTCATCTCTGCCACATCCAGTTTTTTCTCTTGTGTTTTCTTTATTGCCCATGTCTTTGCTCCATACATCATCGCAGGTCTCACAACTGTCTTATTCACTTTACCCCTCGACTTAATCCCTATGCTCCTGTCGCACAGCACCCCAGACACTTTCTTCCAGTTCTTCCATCCCGCTTGTATTCTGTGGGTTATTTCTGTTTCTAAGGTCACCATCCTCTGCTACTGTTGATCCTAAATACTTGAACATTTCAACTCCTTTCAACACCTCCCCCTGCAAATTGACCTCCCCATCCCAATCATCTCTCAACCTCAAGTATTCTGTCTTCTTCCTGCTGATTTTTAGTCCTCTATCCTCCATCACTCTTCTCCACTCCTCAAGCTTCTCCTCCACTACCTCTCGTCTGTTGCTACACATTACAGTGTCATCTGCAAAGAGCATACACCATGGTGACTGATCTCTAATACCCTGGGTTACTACATCCAAGACCAGATCAGATAAGGACTCAAAGCAGACCCTTGATGCAGAACAACATTTACTGAGAGACATTTTGTCAAGCCCACACTGCTCTTAACATTTGCCTCTGCCCTCTCATACATATCTTGGATGATTCTTACATATTTCACAGGGACTCCCTTTTCTCTAATACACCTCCACACCTCTTGACATGGTACTCGATCATATGCCTTTTCCAGGTCAATAAAGACCATATGCAGTCCTTTCTGTTTCTCCCGATGCTTTTCCATCATTTTTCTCAAAGCAAATATGGCATCCACTGTCCCTCTTCCAGGCATGAAGCCAAACTGTTCATCCCCAATTGTCGTTACCTCTCTGAGTCTCCTCTCTATGATCTTCTCCCATATCTTTATAGTATGACTTAACAACTTTATACCTCTATAGTTTCCACACTCCTGAATGTACCCCTTCCCTTTATAGATTGGGATGATTAGGCTTCCTCTCCACTCCTCTGATATCTTTTCCTGACTAAAGATCTTTTGCATTAAGTCCCACAAGATATCTATGCCTTCCTCTCCAAGACTCTTCCATACCTCCACTGGCATCTTATCAGGTCCTGCTGCCTTACCATTTTTCATTTTTCTTACTGCCCGCTCTACCTCTCTTCTAGCCAGTGTTGTTGTAACTGCTTCATTTGGAAGTCCATCTTCAAATACTGCTCTTGGGTTCTCTTCATTAAGTAATCCTTCAAAATAAGTTTCCCATCTGCTTTTTATTTCTTTCTCTTCTGCTAGGACTACTCCATGGTTATCCTTTATTTGTCTTACTTGGGTCAAGTCCTTGGATGCAGCATCTCGGGCCTTGGCAATTCACGATATTTTCTTCTCTCCTTCTGGTGTTTCCAGCTCTTCATAGACTTCATTCAATGTCTCTGCCTTTGCTTTTGCTACTGCTCTCGTTGCCTCCTTCTTTGCCTGCTTGTACTCTTCTTTATCCTACTCCAGGCCTGATAAATCTGCCTTTTTCTTAGCTTCTTTCTTGTTCTTCACCCATTCTTGCACTTCCTCATTCCACCACCATGACTCTTTATCATTTGAGGGTTTCCTTCCTGATGACTTTCCAAGTACCTCCTCACCAACCTTCAAAATCACCTTACTATTCTCTGTCCACCATTCTTGTACATCCTCATGCAACCTTATTGCTTCCAACACTCTATCTTTATCTTTGGGTCCATCCTCGGCTTCTTACTTTTCCTACATTTCCTGAGCCTGCAATCAGTTACTCTTATCCTATGTTGCACTGCTACACTCTCCCCATTTATTACTTTACAGTTGCTAATCTCTTTCAGATGGTCTCTCCTACACAACAATAAATCCATCTGGCTCTCCCTCCCACTACTACTGTATGTAATCAATCTGTTTTCCTTTTTCTCAAAAAATGTGTTTACCAATGCCAGATCAAATAATAATAATAATAATAATAATAATAATAATAATAATAATAATAATAATAATAATAATAATAATAATAATAATAATAATAATACACTATGGCTATTGTGACTACAGCTGTCCTATGGTGTGGCCTAGCTGAGCTGATGATATTAAAAATTCTTTGTATCTGGTTTGTAAGAAAGGACTTTGTGGAATGTAATGCTAATAAGGCTGGAGAGATGCAAGGTATAATCTGTCGCGGTATAAGTAGTTTGGAAACTTTGGAAGGAGTGCAGAATAAAGTAGCATGGGTTTTGGGATTGCGATAATGACATCATGCTTCAGGGATGTTGACATCATGAAAGTAATGCAGAGGTATATTAAAACCCAGCAGAGAATTGAATATTCATTATACATCTTTTATAATCCCTTTACATCTGCCAGGTCATTACACTCTCCATCTCAGTTTCTCTTTATTTTATATATTCTTCATGCCCAGGCCCGATAAAAGCTGTTTTATTTTATTATATTTTACCTTTCCTGGTGTCACAATCCTTAAAAAAAAAAAAAAAATTAAATATGGTGCTCCTACTTCGCGGTTTTTCACCTATCGTGGCCAGTCCTGGAACCGAACCCCAGCGATAAACGAGGGCGAACTATATATATATATATATATATATATATATATATATATATATATATATATATATATATATATATATATATATATATATATATATATATATATATATATATATATATATATATATATATATATATATATATATATATATATATATATATATATATATATATATATATATATATATATATATATATATATATATATATATATATATATATATATATATATATATATATATATATATATATATACATATATACATATATACATATATACATATATATATATATATATATATATATATATATATATATATATATATATATATATATATATATATATATATATATATATATATATATATATATATATACTGTATATATGAACACCTGCATGTGAGGAAGATGGCTGTCAATTTTATTGTGCTATTGCGCATATTAATTAAGAAAATATTATTAGTGAGGTTATGCCAGGAAATGGCATCAGAAGCTTTACAATATGGCTATTGTGACTACAGCTGTCCTATGGTGTGGCCTAGCTGAACTGATGATATTAAAAATTCTTTGTATCTGGTTTGTAAGAAAGGACTTTGTGGAATGTAATGCTAATAAGGCTGGAGAGATGCAAGGTATAATCTGTCGCGGTATAAGTAGTTTGGAAACTTTGGAAGGAGTGCAGAATAAAGTAGCATGGGTTTTGGGATTGCGATAATGACATCATGCTTCAGGGATGTTGGCTATTATATTGCTTTAGTGGCTGTAGCTTGATATGTTAGTGAGTATTTGTATGCCTTGTGGTCTCAGGTGTCTAAGGTACACATTACTTATACAGTCAAGGCCAAAGACAGATGAGTGCCTAATACTGTTAATGATGAGCTTTGTCTGATGGTTGGTGAAAGTGTATAGTCTGGGTCTGTAAGGAACAGTCTCTTACATCTGAGGATGCATCAGTTGTAAGAGTGGGGGTGGATGAGACTGACATGAGGGATATGTTAGATGAGAGTATATAACCATTATTGTTTAAGGTCATAGAGTCTTTTGTTGTGTTGGCAACATGTGATTATTTTGTGTTACTGTTGGATAGTGTAAGCATGTTTGTTTTGCAGAGTTTGTTGGCATATCTTTTGTGATTAGGTATTTACAGAAAATAATTCCAATTTCATGTTTGTTGTTCTAGTATTTAAATGTTCATTTGCATGGTAAGCATTATAGTTGTTGTGCAGTATTTATGTGTGGAGTGTTGGAGAATGTTTTAGTAAATCGCATTGTCTGATGAAGTTTTGAATTTCTGGGTTGAAAGTGAAGTTGTGTTTTATCTGTTACTGCTAAGGATCTGTTTTTTGTCTGCTTTTGTATTATTGTGTTAAAAGAGTGTATGCCAATGCTTATATATGTGATGGGAGCACTGCTTACTTTCATATAGTGCTTTTTTCATTAGTTAAAAGCTTCCCAGTTGCTCTTTTGTAATTGGTGTATGTGACTCTGTGGTCAACTGGAGTGGTTCTTGTTTTTGTAGTGAGTAAATGGGAAGGTGGCCAGAACCTATGGTTTCCCACCCTCAATGATGTCATTGAGGCAAGATATGGTAAACAGAAGGTGATGTTTGGGTATGATGGTAAAATGAGCATCTGGTCAGGAATAAGTGAAAGTTGATGAATATTATTATAAAATTAAAAAAAATTTCTGTCTGCTTTTGTATTACCAGCCCTCTACTCGTGTTGGCGCTGTCAATAAATAAGCAGCCGTTTAACACTGAAGTCACCATCTAGATGATATTCGGAGATTGGTGACATATTGTAATTTGGGGTGAAGTCTTTAGGAAGTATGAAGAAAGTCTGAGGGTAGGATGTATAAACATGTGCTCCCCAACTTACGCACATATGATATACGAACATCAGGAAATACAATTATGTGAAAAGTGCAGTACCTATGCAGTATACTATTATTATGCAGCAAATTATGGATGGTTCTAGTATTTCAAGATATGTACAAACTTGCATCAAGTGTCTTTAGGATAAGAAAACAATGTATCATGTTCGAACACAACTTTATAATGCTACATACATAATGTAAGAATGCTTGGTAGACATATACTGTACACCCAATACAGTACTGTACATACAAAATATCAACTTACTAACAATTCAGGATATGAACGGCCGTTCGGAACATAACTCGTTCATAAGTTGGGGAGCATCTATATATGTAATTGTTGTCTGATGTGTTGCCAGCGTGCTCTGTTATATATTGTATTTCTGTGGTTGAGTAATGTAGATGGAAGAGGGATATTATGCGTGCACTGGTAAACAAACGGATTTGTGTACCAGGGTAATGTGTCCAAAAAGCAATGGTTCTATCTTGTCAAATTGTGGCGACGTTATAGAATGTGGGTGTTATAAATGTTCTAAGTAGTTTTATTTCTTGCAAGATAGCAAATTTTATATTGAGCTTATGCTATCTTAGTTAAATTTCAGAATACTGATCTTGTGTGTGCTGTGTGTTAGATGCTACTGCAAGGGGTTAGGAGGGGTTGTATGTGGTGGAAAGGCTATAGAAGGCCATAATGACGATGATAGTTGAGGTGGTGTTGGGGTGTTGGGAATGTTGATGAAGTGGCAAAATCTGCAGTGTGGGTTCACTCTCCAGAGCTGCAAATTAGAACAGAAAGCCAATCAAATCAGAAGAGGAGCAGTAAAAGAGCCCAAACTGCCACAACCAACCCCTGACCCACAAAGGGCACGAAAACCTGGATGAGGTTTTAGTTATATGGGTAATTACCTCGCAGTAGGCTGTAAACTGTTTTCTGTAAACTCATTATATCTCTTACACAACTCTTACCCTAATGGAAGTTAAAGCCTCTCATGGAGAGGGTATCGTACACCCTGAGCCTCCAGCAAATAAAATAGCTTGAGGACCATGAAAATACAAACAATAGAGTAGACAATTACAGCCAAACCTAATCTTTAAATAACTCATCAATACATAAAATCTTGCGAGAAAAATCCTTTCTATCGACTGAAATGTAGTCTAGAGAGAAGGCAGAACAGTAATCATTCTAATAATTTTTTCATTTGAATATCTCAAAAACTAACAATAACCAGTGGTAAATGCTTACTTTCACACCCCAAAGAGAGAAATAAAAACTTTAAAATTATCTAAAACAACTAAAACTTAATATCCAATTATCAGAACTAAAGTGGAAATGAACTACCCTAACTAACCTATCCTAAACATTTACTTTTCCATTGCATATTAAAATACGAAACTAATAAAATATATATATATAAAAAAAAACACTATAACCATAATATAAATATCTAGAAGATTTGAAAATTGACAGTATTGTTGTCCAATGGTTTCTAATATTTTTTCAACACATTACTTCCATAAATGCAAATCCCCGTGATATGTTCATTTCCCTCATCCAACATTAAAAAGAGAGAGTTTGGGAAACTCGGAGTATGAGTTGGCAAAAAGATACATAAATTAACAATATTTAAGTTAACTGAAAAAGCAATACAGTAAAATGAAAAAAAATAAAAATTCAATGGATAAACAATATCAATGATTAGCTCATTCCCTTCCGTATCAGTATTGAGGAAGTGTGAGACTTGGGGAGTTTAGGATGGATAGAATTAATGAGTGATATATATATATATATATATATATATATATATATATATATATATATATATATATATATATATATATATATATATATATATATATATATATATATACAGTGTTCCCCCCCTTATCACGGTAGTTCGGTTCCGGGACCCAGCACGAGACAGGAAAACCGCGAAGTAGGATCAGCCTTAAAAAGAAAAAAAAATAAATAAATTAAAGATGATTATGACACCAGGACAGGCCCAAAATGATAAAATAAAACGGCCTTTATCAGGCTGTAAAGAGAAACAGAGATGGAGAGTGTAATGACCTGTCAGATGTGAAGGGATTATAAGAGATGTGTAATGAATATCGAGCTCTCTGCTGGGTTTACTATACCTCTGCATTACTTTCATGATGTCTATTCTAAAAATTCGGCTAAGATCTTATTATTATTATTATTATTATTATTATTATTATTATTATTATTATTATTATTATTATTATTATTATTGGGAACAATAACTTTCCTTTGATGGTGATTGGGGAGATTGTTATTATTATTATTATTATTATTATTATTATTATTATTATTATTATTATTATTATTATTATTATTATTATCATTATTATTACGAATTAGTAATTAAACCATTATTTTTACTATAAATAATGTAGTTTGGATTGAATGAACAAGAGTTACTTAAAGATTCTCTCTCTCTCTCTCTCTCTCTCCAACATTCTATTCTACCCAACCCCCCACACTCTCTTTGTCCCAGCCAACTAGGGAGGGGCACTTTACACAGTTATTAAAAGTAAATGAACCAATAGATGTACAAACAATGATGAGCCCTTAATAATAATAATAATAATGATGATGATGATAATAATCTCCAACATCATCATCAAAGGAAAATTATTGTTGCCAATAAAAATAATAATAATAATAATAATAATAATAATAATAATAATAACAATAATAATAATAATAAAAATAATAATAATAATAAGATTTAAGCAGAATTATTGGAATAGACATCATGAAAGTAATGCAGAGGTATATCAAAACTGAGCAGAGAGCTGGATATTCATTACACATCTTTTATAATCCCTTCACATCTGACAGGTCATTACACACTTCATCTCTGTTTCTCTTTACAACCTGATAAAGTCTGTTTTATTTTATCATTTTTTGGCCCATCCTGGTGTCACAATAATCTTTATTTTTATTTATTTTTATTTATATTTTTTTTTCCCCCAAAAAATCGTGATACAGTGAGAACGCGAACCAAGAAACGCGAATAACCGGGGGAACACTGTATATATATATATATATATATATATATATATATATATATATATATATATATATATATATATATATATATATATATATATATATATATATATATATACACAACTAGTTCTTGGAATAACGCAGAGATAGGTTCTCAGAAGTGACGGGTAAGGTGAAAACTGCGTAATGTAATAAGTCATTTTATATAAGAAACAATGATAATGGGCCTAGATACGTTTCACAACCGTACATAGACACTTTTTTTTTTTTGTTCCGGTTTTTACATCGCGGACTCCCTTATCAACCAAGGGCTAGGACGGTTGCCTTCTTGCGAAGGACTTGTTCTGGCAGATGTAATCCTTACGCTGGGTGCATGCCTTTGCTAACCTCAGACCGTGACGGGGCGCGAACCCTCGACCTGACGCCTCAGAGTCGGAGACGCTACCGACTGAGCCACGGCACTATGCCAATGATATAAGATAAGTAAAGCATATTTCACAAGTACATAACAAAGCAGAAAGATCTGTAGTTATTTATATTAACATGCAAATAGTGTAGAGTACAAAAGATAATACAGATATACTGTACATTAAACAAATTTAATGTACCTTATTATGCGGTGTGCAACAGGTATACACTGGGACGTGCATGGTGGCGGTGAACGAGGATGCGGGAGAACGAACCTCTATCTGCAAAGGTTTTTGCTCTCGCACGCCTTTTTCCTGACGATATTATATGGCAAGTTTGTTTGCTGTTTGTTCTTAATGCTTTTTTTTCATTCTCTCCATTATATCCGATCGCATTAAGTGGTAGAAGAGGAGGAGGATGCGAGAGAACGAACCTCTATATGCAAACGTTTTTCTGCCTCCGTATCAGCAGATGCACTCTCGCACGCTATTTCCCTGACGATATTATATCGCAAGTTTGTTTGCTGTTTGTTCTTAATGCTTTCTTTCCATTCTCTCCATAATATTCAATCTCATTAAATGGTAGAAGAGGAGGAGGATGCGGGAGAATGAATATCTATCTGCAAACGTTTTGCCGCCTCTGTAACAGTTGATGCACTCTCGCATGCTATATCCCTGATGATATTATATTGCAAGTTTGTTTGCTGTTTGTTCCTAATGCTCATCCACGTACTGTACTTAAGTCTAAAAGTAGTTTGGTAGTTTGTGATAGTTTACATATGGCAGAGAGTTGTTGGTGCTGAGTTGTGTGAGTGAGAGGTGGTGAGGGCATTGGAGATCCAGTTGTTGTGCAGAGAGGTTGCTTTTCTGGTGACATTTATGCTTGTTTACCAGCCGGTTTGGTATAATTGTTTTTTGGTTCGTGCTGGCTGTCTTTCAGTATAATCGTTATTGATTGTTACTCATACTGAATCATCATTGGCATTATTCCACATAACACATAATATCATGGAAAGAGGAAATGATTTCAATTTAATTCAAACTATAAATAATAAAACCGCATTTTTCTAATAGTTTTCGTTATGAAATAAACGAATCTGAACTCCGTTTCTGGAGCAAACATTGATTATGTTCTCCTAAGGGGGGTCCGGGGGCCGTATCCCCAGTTAGGGAAAATATAATCCTAGGGGGTCTGGGGGCAAAGCCCCCCGATTAGGCCAGACACTTTCCCCTAAGATAGGTCAGCTTAGGAAGCCCCAAAAATGCTTTTTTACGCCAGAAATCGAGTTCAGATTCGTTTATTTCACAACGAAAACTATCAGAAAATGCAGTTTTATTATTGCATGAGAATAATCCCCTCTTCTAAAAAATTACAAGAAACTATTCCTCTTAAAAATCAGAAACCATGGTTTCATTTTATGAACTTCATACCATGGTCCCATTATATGAACTTAATATCCGTAAAGTTTATTACTATAAACATGCAGAAAAGAAATATATCAAAGTCACTTCCAGCACAAATTTGCTAGGACATATCTCTCATTTCTAATACACACCACTTAATCCATGAATCCTTCATTATTTGGCAAAATGTCCACTAATTCAATCATTTTCTTACCCAATGAATAATCAGAACAGGACGGAGAAAACAATAATTAAATATCAAAAAGATCCCGGGTAAACGTCTTCTCTTAAATGTAGTTCTGTAAACAATGAGGCGAGGAAATTCGAAATAGTAAACTTGAGGAAAAGACAAACTCTCCTTTTTTTTATAAAAACTAGTAACATACTATTAAAATAATAGAATTAAAAGAGAGCCAGACAGACAGACAGAGAGTATCATAAAAAAGCAAATTGAAACGAACTTGTAAAGAGTTAATTATTTAACTTGTAAAAACGAGTGAGGAAATATGAATATCAAGAAACGGTGTCTCAGGAGTTCTGCTTTATATTCCTAATATGTAATTTGAAATTATTTATTCTAGATATTTTTCTTAGTGAGCATTCAGTAATCTTCCTAAATTATTATTTCAATACACTAAATAACTAAGACATTGCAACATATGCTCCACAGGTTCAGATATGACTCAGGAGATCTGCCTTTTCAACAACACTTCTCAAGTGTTGCTTATTTATATTGCTAAACTGTTTTTCAGAGCACATGCAAAATCTTTGGCTGTTTATGTTTAAAGACTTTCCTTTCCTAAGTTTCCGGAAAATATTTATCATTTTCTCTGTTCCAACTATCTTCTTATTTCTAAATAGTATTTCTTCTTCTTCTTTTATATCTTCCTCAAATTTTCTGTGTATACCCAGAATCTATTTGTCACGCATCTCCTTTCAACATTTGTTTTTCTCTTCCCATGCAATCACTTTGGTCTTTATTGCTTGTTTTGTCATTTTCAGTACATCTACCTTTGTCTTCATTATAAAATGTTCTTCTGCACTTATCCATTTGTCATTCTTTGATATTACAATCAGCTATTCTATTCTGTTTATCAATGGGTTTCCATTCTCTTGCATTATGCATTGTAAATATCCTTTCTAACCTATGCCATTCTTATTGCCATTGTTGATAAGCCAATGTCTCTTCCATATGCTTTATTGCTCCAAATATATGTATATGCACTCTTTCCAACTTTCTGTGATTTAGCTATTTCTGGTTCTGTAATATTAAAGATATTTGATCCATACAAGATATTTGACAGTGCAATATTCTTCCAGAATACTTGCTATATTAAAAATTTTTGCAACTCTGTTCAGTAACAGAGCAGGTTAAATTTGCCTATTTAGTGTTTTATGATTGTGAAATCAGAACGGGCAAAAAGTAAATCTGTAAAATAAAACTGCCCTCGTTGGGCCTGGGTAAGAAGAAAATAAAATAAATAGAAATAGATATGGAGAGTGTTGTGACTTGTCAGATGTGAAGGGTAAATAAGAGCTGTGTAACGCATTTCCAAGAATATTAGATGTAGATGTAGGCATAGAAAAAGAACTGTAACTGAAGGAAGACTTAACACTTGTGGTTAATTAAGTTTTTGCATAGCTTTTTCTTTGTGCTCTAAAAGTTTCTGATATTGTTGATTATTATTCCTAAGTATTAAAACTGGTTGATAACTATTAATACACTGATATTATTATGTGGTTGGTTTTTCATATTAAGTGATTGTGACAGAGTGTTTCGCTCAAGGTCACCAGAGGCTGTTTAATGCCTTATTAGTTAATTTAGTAACTTAACTGTCACTTTTCTAACTAAAAATAATTCCCACTTCTTGACTTTTGCAAATTATGATTATTTGCAAGTTATATCTTAGCTTATAACTAATTTTAAATATACCTTATTTACTATTTTTGTACATGTAGAAGCAAAGTCCCAATATAAAGGCTGCTCCTACCTTTCCATCTTTTCAGTGAACCTATCAGATATGTTTTCTTTACAATTTTCTTATGATAAAATAGCTCTTACTAATAAATTATTATAAAAATTGTTCTTGCTGATAATTTTGTTATAAATTTGACCTTGCTGTTATGTCATTAGCCTGTCTAGATATATTTCAGTAGCTTCTTTATTATTTGAGTACTTAAATTCCGTCTCCTACAATGCAAAGAACGTTCTAGAGATTGCTTACCAGTAACCTAACTTTCCATTATTATTCTCGTTTTATTTTATTTGCTTACACTCGTTGCCCCTAAAATACTCTCTCCCTTGCATCTCTGCTATAATTGCCTGCCAGGGACCACAACTAAAGTAGCCCTTAAATGATATAAGAGCCAGTTACTGCTCTAGAAATATATCCTACAGATGACATCACCAGGAGGGAGATTAAAGTGTCCTCATTTGGCGGCCAAACATCCCAGAGGCAGCATCTCGCCTCAGCAGTCAAGTTTATTTCAAACCTTATTTACGTGGCATCTTCACAGGAATTCATCTGGCACGAGCAAGTGTCCTCTATTCTACTCTGCTTGTGTGACAAAGGTAATCGTTGAGTTGAGGCCAAAGTCGTGGCATACGTCTGTGGTGCCGGGAAACGAAATCGTGCTCACCACCTCCGGGATTCGAGGCAGCATTTCATAAAATTTAATTAGCAAATTTAAGTCAATTCTTTTAATGTAATTGCATTTCCAAAATTAAAAGAAAGTTGAATTCTGAGTTTCATTTAACCGAGTAGTGGTATAACGGGTGGGGTGTTCAAGTACAAATATCTGTCCTGTCTGTTTGTGAGCTCTTAACCGAGTTCAGTACTTTGAGTCCCCTTAGTAAAACAGAATCTTAACAACTCTCCATTCCCCCAACAATATTGGCACCCGAACAAGGACCTGAACAGACAGACTGATTTTGATAAATTTATTTTTATTTTGCTTTTTAACATTGCACATGAAACCCGATTACCATTGACTCGATTATTGAAATGAATGAATCATAGGCTGCACATGAAAATTTTATCGCTAGAGACGTTGCAGATCAGAATTTTTTTTTTTTATTTCAAAATTAATTATGGTAACTAATATTTTCTTGTTTCCCATGTGGTAAACAAAATTTCAGGAAATCTACATGAGATTATGTGGTAACAGACTTAAGAAATTTTGCATGACGAGAAGACGTGTTATTGAAAATTTAATTTATTTGCATGATAAGATTGAGTTTTAAAGCATTCGTGTTTTATATATCCGTTAAAGGGTGATACTTGTTAAGAATTGTTTATATTTCTTTGGGATTTAGGAATTGGGAGTAAGCATATTAAGTATTTTGCTTATAATTGTGTTTTGTATTCAAGATTTGACTGCTCATAGATTGGGAAGAAAAACTTTGGTGTCATATATCGAGCCTAGGCTAAGCCTTTCATGTGTCTGAGTTGCCACTTGAAAATAAATGTTGTCATTTCTAGTAGACATGTGTAATCTGGCTGCCTAGTAAGCCCTTAGCTTATCTTTGGTGTATTTTGCATACGATCTGTGCCCTTTTTGGCAACACTCCAGAATTTTACTTACGAAATTTTATTTGTGGGTACTGCCATATACGCGCTCATACACAGGCACAATCACTATTGTTCCATACTCCAAAACAGGAATTCATTTAAAATCGTGAGAAAAAGTGGAGGTTTTATTACTCAAACTTAGATGTCCGACATGGCGTGTTCTACTCCAGTGAAAACAACAAAACAATAGCGCAATGCAAAGCGCACGAATTAATCAGCTCAAAAGTTATACATAACATTCCTCCCTCCAAGAAAAGACATACAAAACTTATCAAAAATGGATCAGAAAAATATCAACATACAACAATCATTATGCAGAAATATCAATATATTATGGCAACAAAAGACATTACAAATTTAATTTTTCTGGTGGCTTAATAATTCTCTTTGATCTCCGTAATACTGGAGATGGTGATACAATCTGTTTATCATTCACACCACATCTTTCAGTTTCTGAGACTGTGTCTTCAGACTCAATACAATTACTATCAGGTTGAACTGAAACATCACACTTTTGTGAAGATACTTCAACATCATTAGTGGAACTAGAGGCACAGGAATAATCACTTACATTCGAAGAACCTAAAGGCATTGGAGACTCTCTAGGTGTCTTAATACAAGTACCAGTAAATCTAGGCATAAGTTGATCATGATGCCTCTTCCATGATATATTACCAAAATCATGAACTTGCACCAAATAATTTCTTACACCAAGCACTTCAATAATTTTACCTTCAATCCAAGACTCTCCCTTCCCAAAATTTTTAGCAAAAACTGCATCACCAACATTGTACATATTTGTTCCTTCAGAGAAAACTTTCTTTGACAATTTTTCCAGGTCTCTGTCTTTGTTAGGGGAACATTTTACAGATACTAAAGTTGTTTTAAAACATCTTCCAAATAGTAACTCTGCTGGTGATTTACCTATACAACTATGCATACTCTTTCTATAATTGTACAAAAATCTACAGATTCTAGTATTCAATGATCCACTGTTGAATTTACTTAAGCCCTCTTTTAAAGTTCGAACTGCTCTTTCCGCCAACCCATTAGATGATGGATTGTATGGGGCAGGAGTTAAATGTTGAATACCATTTTTCTTATAAAAAACTTTAATTTCCTCGGACACAAAATATGGAGCATTATCCGAGACAACAATGTCTGGAATACCAAAATTAGAAAATGTTTTTCTAAGCAATTCAATGGTAACATTTGAAGTCATTGAACTAGTAACTTGAACATCTAGAAACTTAGAATATGCATCTACAATTACAAGAAAATATTTGTTATCTATGGGTCCAGCATAGTCAATGTGAAGTCTTGACCATGCCTTATCAGGGGTAGACCATGACAACACAGGAGCTTGGTTTGGTTGAAAATTTTTAAAACAAACTGGACAATTCTTTGTAATTTCAGAAATATCTTGGTCAATTTTAGGCCACCAAACCCAATTCCTAGCTTCTGCTTTCATCACATTTATCCCATTATGACCACTATGTAAGTGCTCAAGTATTTTACATCTTAAGCTGGTAGGTATTACAATTCTGTTTCTGTACAAAATTACATTGTCATATAAACTAAGATCAGATTTAACAGAACCATATTCATGTAATCTCAAATCATTTGTAGACCAACCAAATCTTATATTATGCATGAGTTGACCCAAAACCTCATCTTTCTGAGTACAATTTCTGATTTTTGAAAAAGAAATATCTTCAAAATATAAAGCTTCAACTAACTTAATGTATTCATTTGGAGTCATGGATTTATGATCATCATCAATAGGCAACCTGCTAAGGGCATCAGCCACAACATTTTCTTTACCCACTTTGTAAGTAAGCTCAAAATCATATTGAGAGAGAAACAGTGCCCAACGCTGAATACGAGCATTGGTATTAGTAGGTATATGACGCCCTTTGCCAAATAAACCTAAAAGTGGTTTATGGTCGGTCCTTGCTTCAAATTGTCTTCCAAGTAAAAAATATCTAAAGCGATTCAACCCAAAAACTAAGGCAAGCCCTTCTCGGTCAATTTGAGCATAGTTCTGTTCAGCTGATGTCAGTTTTTTACTAGCAAAATAAACTGGTAATTCTCTTCCATCAATATTTTGCAACAATACACATCCTACACCAATAGGAGACGCATCCACTTCAACAACTAGTGGACTATTACCATCATAATTAGCCCAAAGGGGACCTTTTGATAAATCCGATTTTACAATTTCAAAAGCTTTGTTTTCAAGTTCAGACCATTTAAAAACTTTATTCTTTTTTAGCAATTCATACAAGGGGGCCAGCTTGGAAGAAAAATTCTTAATGAATTTACAATAATATGTCAACATTCCAATAAAAGATTGCAACTCTGCAACAGAAGTAGGGGGTGGAGAATCTAGAATAGCTTTGACCTTCTTAGGGGAAGGTTTGATTCCTTCACCTGAGATACAAAATCCAAGATATTCTAAAGAAGAAACCTTAACAGCACATTTTTTCTTGTTAATCTGAACATTATGCTCTTGCAAAATTTTTAACACTTCAATAAACCTAAGATCATGCTGCTCTTCAGATTCACCACTTACAATAATGTCATCCAAATAAGCATCAACTCCCTCTACAAATCTTTCAACAGGTTAGCCATAAATCTCTGAAATATAGCTGGTGAAGAAGAAAGACCAAAAGGTAATCTTTTGTACTTAAATAAACCTTTATCTGTATTTACTACTAAATACTTTTGGCTTTCTTCACTCACAGAAATATGTAAATATGCATTTTTTAAATCAATAGTAGAAAAAATCTTTCCCTTACCAATAGATGCTAACAACTCATCTGTTTTAGGCAATGGATATTGGTCACATGATATACATTTATTCAATTCTTTAAAATCTCCACAGATACGTACAGACTCCTTATCCGATTTCAACACAGTAACAATAGGGGCAGCCCACTCACTATGGTTAATAGGCTCAACTATATCATCTACAATCAGTTTATTTAAAGCATCTTCAACTAAAGATTTATAGTGAATTGGAACTGATCTGTGTTTTCTGAATTTTGGAACTACATCACTCTTAACATGAATGTAAGCTGTAATATCTGAAATGGGTTTATTAGGATTAAATTCATAATCATTCAACAATTCTACCACAGAACCATTGACTTTAGAAATTTTAGAAGAATCATTAATACCAGACAAATAAATACCTATTTTTGGCATCAAATCTTTGCCACATAAGTTAGAATTATGATTCCCTACAACATAAAATGTCTGTTTCACTTGCAGAGAATTATAGTAAACATCCACTCCAACTTTACCCAAAACATTTATTTTGAGATCATCATAAGCATTTAACATTTTATTACAATCTACAATGGACAATCCCAAATTATGAACCCAATCTTTAGTCAAGGTACTCACAGCAGCACCTGTATCCTCCTCAAAAGGTACAAACTTACCATTAACCAAAATATTCACTTCATCTTTACCAATAGCATTGACATTTTTTACTGACAACAGTCTTTCTTCATCAGTATCACTGGAAACTGCTACCTTGTCTACTGCTTTAACTTTAACCTTATGTTTTTTTTTCTCAGAAGCCTTATTAAAGCTTTCTTTTACTGGCTTTGGCTTCACATTACCTTTGACATCTTTTGAAGCCTTCCAACAAACTTGTTTTAAATGTCCTTTCTTACCACATAAATTACATGTTAAATTCTTAAAGCGACATTTTGCACTATCATGAGGGTAACCACAGTGTTTACAAGAAACTGACTTACTCATGGGACCATTGGTTGGGGTTTTAACCTTTTGAACAACACCAGCCTTTTCAGAAACATAAGCTTGTTCAAAATTCAAAACTCTCTCAACTATTTGGATAGAAGACATAACCTTCAAATTTAAATTTTCAGCAACCAGATTTGAAAAATAAACCTCATTTTCAAGAGCCATAAACAACTGATCCCGCACACGAGAATCAGAGTTGCTACCAAAATCACAGTCTTTGGCTAGACACTTCAGGTCTGCATACAAATCTTTTAATGTCTCACCTCCTTTTTTCCTCCTTTGTTGAAAAGCCAATAAACTTCTATGATAACTAGGCTTTACATCATAATGTGCCTTAAGTAATTTGCATAAATCCTCATACGACTTAGTATGTGGTAAATCTGGGGCACAAATGTTTCCTAAAATAGCATAAACTTCAGTACCAATAGAAACCAGAAGTAAATTTTTTTTACTATTTGCCTCAGTTATTTCCAAATTTAAAAAATTTGCTTCCAACAAACTTAACCACAATTCAAAAGAAATCTTTGAAGGATTAAAATGATCAATGTTCACTCTGCGGTTAGCCCTATTTTCATTTTCTTGAGGCATGATTATAGGCTAAGTCACTGGGTGAACTGGTAATAATCTCAAAATACACAACATGCAATCATGGCACAGACAGAATAGGCTAAATATTATAGCACTGACAACATAAGCTAAACATCATAGAACTAGGCTAGGCCTATATGCAATTTGTTTTACTCCACTCCTCAAAGCACTGGGGTTAAGCACCATATGCTTACGGTAGGCTATGATCAATCAAGGCTACCGTCCACAAAACACTGGAAACAAGGTTACCGATAAACACAATTGGCCTACCATAGGCTATTATCAATCTAGGGTACACCTTGGAAAATAATCACTATAGCTTTCCAATCTTGAAAAAATCGTCAGCATTAGGCTTAAACAGTTATAATACGGCATCTATGAAGGCTCCAATGCTAACTGCAAAACTTGATCAAAACAGCCTATGGAGGGTGGCCACGGGAACGAAAATCCCGGAAGTCAGAAGCTTACCCAATTTACCGGCTACCTCAAAACTGCAAAAACTTCACTTAAATACTGCAAACCAGAAGTTCCTTTTGCTACTGCATTGGTCCTTTGTACCTCGTCGCCATTTGTTCCATACTGTGCCATCAGGTGGGTGATGATAATTCAATAAAAATCATGAGAAAAAGTGGAGGTTTTATTACTCAAACTTAGATGTCCGACATGGTGTGTTCTACTCCAGTGAAAACAACAAAACAATAGCGCAATGCAAAGCGCACGAATTAATCAGCTCAAAAGTTATACATAACAACTATACTATATTTGTGTGTATTCTCTGGCACTGGGTGCTAGTCAGTAAAATTCGTTGTTGTTTATTCCTTTCATTTGCACCATTACCGCAGGTACTGCCACGTATTGCTGTTAAGCAGGCACGACTGCCATCCTGTATTACCAGTGTTTCATGCACTGTTTTGCAACATTTTGCTGCTGTTACACTTGATTGTGTTGCTCATTCCTTTCATTTGCACCATAATCACAGGTACTGCCACACATTGCTGTTAAGCAGGCACGACTGCCATTCTGTATTACCAGTGTTTCATGCACTGTTTTGCAACTTGAGTCATTTTTATGGTGAGGTTTTGAGATAACTTTTACGTTTAAGTTTGAACTGTGGTGTTGAATTTTTTTCTCTCCTTGGTGTTGTGTGGTTCTTTCATTTTTTTCTACTATTGTAGAGATTTGTTTTTTTTTGTGGTTGTTTTTGGCACTTCGTTATTGACTGTTTAGGAAACCACCATGGAAACCAGGCAGTCACAGGAAACAAACATGGAAACCATCGAAACATTCGAAACATAATGATTGCTATGGGTGAGAGATGCGGTTTTTCCCCAAGACAGAAGCTCTTCGAATGGGCTCATGAGAAGATGGTTGAACGCCGAGATAAGCTGGAGAAGAGAGCAAGTGATGAGGCACAAGCACAATGCGAACATGAGCTTGCGCTTGCTCGGCTTTGAGTGGGTAACCCAAACAGTGGTCCTTCATCCGGAAATAGAGATTACAAGAACGGGAAGCACAAGGGCCGCTCACAGAACTCACATCGTCCAGCACATCCTCCTCACACTCCTAAGCCTTATTACGGCCGTGAAATACGCAATCTCAGTTATGATGAGAGGCTGAGGGAATTAGACTTACCATCACTCGAAGCTAGAAGAGTGAGGGGGGGATATGGTGACAGTGTTTAAATTCCTTCATGGTTATGATAGAGTGGATAGGGATCAATATTTTGATATGGCTGGCTCTAGAACTAGAGGTCATAGTTTGAAGCTTCGTAAGAAAACTTCTTTGCAGGATGTAAGAAAATACTTTTTCAGTGTAAGAGTAGTTGATAATTGGAATTCGCTAAGCGAGGAGGTAGTTAATGCTATCTCAATCCATAGTTTTAAGGACAGGTATGATAAGTATCACTAAGTATAAAATGGAACCGATCAGGAGACAGGAAGATACGAGCTTTGGGCTCTTTCCCGTAAACACAATTAGGTAATCACTCAAGAAGGATGACTCAGTAAGACCTAAGCCTCAGCAGTTCAGAGGCAAGGGCCATTACTCTGCTCCATTTTCCAGGGTTTTCAGCCAAACTCTAAGAGCCACCACACTCCCTCTCACAGCAGTGGCCCACATAGCCATCTGGCCACTCACTCAGCCCATGTTGTGGAAACAAGGCCAGAAAGGGCCACCTAGGATAACACCGAGGAACCACCACACAAACTTGCCAATGTGGAATTCATCGAACATGATAATCTGGAAATGATCCCAAAATGCCTAGAAACCATAAATGGTGTGGAAGCTGAGATAGCCCTTGACACAGGGGCCAATGGCATACTTGTTGACGAGAGATTCGTCAGGGATGAAGATTTTACCGGCAAAGTCATTCGTGTGCAGGTTACTGAAGGAACACCCCAAATATGACACTGCTGTGTCATTAACCTGGTTTGCAAATACTACAAGGAAAAAGCCCCAGCTGTGACAATGATTGGGCTTATGTACCCTGTCTTGCTGGCTCGTACACTGAACCTAGTTCCTATTTTCCAGGCCGACCTCTACCATAAGGACATTTTTCATTATAACTTCCCTCGAGGGAAGTCGCATGAAGCCATTTCAGCAGCAACTCCTGGCCTCGATGCAAAGAATTTGGACGATTCTCCGACTGACTCCATTGAGTCTGCTGCAGTTAGTACACGTAATGTGGAATGCGGAGAGTTTCCCCCTCCCTTACCAGATGATGCACCTCAAGAGCCATTGAAGTCCCATCCAGAATTTGCCAAATTACAGCAAGATTGCCCCAGCCTCAAATGCTGGATGCAGCAGACCACAGAGGGAAGGACCTTCACAGTGATAGGGGGAGGCCAGATCACTTACGCCCTTGAAGATGGAGTACTTCGTATGCATGTGACTAAAGATGGCCACACCTTTAAACAGTTGGTGGTGCCCGCTTCGTTGCGCCACCAGGGTATGTATGTGACACACTATTTACCTCTGAGTGGACACAGAGGCAAAGCAAAAACTCGGCACGTCCTTCAGAAGGCTTTTGCATGGCCAAACATGTATGCCAAGGTAGACAGATATGTGGGCTCCTGTCCTGTCTGTCAATCTACCTCTACGGCACCGGTACTGAAAGTTCCCTTGGGGATAATTAAGCTCTCAATGGAGCCATTTTCCAAGGTCTCTATTGACATATTAGGTCCTATTAATCCAGCTTCGTCCATGGGGAAACAGTTCCTCCTTGTATACGTTGACCTGGCAACAAGGTACCCAGATGCAGTGCAACTGTCTTCTGTCATGACTGAAGAAGTTGCTTATGCCCTATTTGAAATCTGCTCCAGGGTTGGCTTCCCTGAGCAGGTCACTTCTAACAATGGAAGTCATTTTACAAGCAGGCGCTTTGAGGCTTTCTGTAACCTTTTAGAAATGAAGCACATTCGTACGAGCGTCTATCATGCCCAATCAAATGGAGCATGCGAACGCTATAACGGGACATTGAAGCGATATTTGCACAAGCTAGTGATAGATATACCTAGGCAGTGGGACAAGTACGTCCCTGCTGCACTTTTCTCCTTCAGAGACATGTCCCACGACACTACTGGATACTCGCCTTTCGAGCTAATTTATGGTCATAAGGTCAGAGGCCCAGTGGAATTCTTGGCATAATGTTGGGATTCACCTACCATCAAAGATGACGATAGGGACGTCCATGAGTATATTTTGAAGTTTTCGTCTCACCTCAAAAAGGCTTGGGAAACTACACAATTAGCCATTCAGAGTCACCAGCAGACTGCCAAGCTCCTCTTTGACAAGCATGCCCGACGTCGTGCCCTGACACCCGGAGATTGAGCTCTGTTACGTCTTCCAACAGATATCCGCAAGCTAATGCTATGCTGGAAAGGACCATACACTGTGGTACACTGGGTGACCCCTGTTAATTATGTGCTAAATGTTGATGGCAATAACTGGAAATACCACATTAACCAGTTGAAGCTTTATTGTGAGGACCCGGAGGCCCACAGGGATCTTGCGCTGGCACTCTCAGCAACCCCTATAGATGCCCTCAGCATCAACAGAACCTCCCAGGCTGCAGCAACACAATTGCTCCATTATAGCCACCCCTTACCTCCTATATTGGAATACTCCACCCTTGAAGTGGAGACAGACTTACAGGAGTGGAGTTTTTCGGAAGAAGCCCCTCTGGCCGCAGCCAATTCCCTCGCAATTAAAGACATAAACTTAGCTTTTGATGATGGTAAGGATCCTGCCATTCCCACACACCGAAAGGAAAGTGTGAATAATTGCATTATTAACTCTAGACTGCAACCGAGTCAACGGAAAAAGCTGAACCAGCTATTAGAGGACTATGAGAACGCCTTCAACGACCTCCCAGGCATTACCGCTACCCTTGAGCATCATGTCAGATTGACTGACCCAGAGCCATTTCGGCATTCCTGTGGTCTTCCCCACCAGCTGTCCGTACGGCTGAAGGAAGATCTTGACACTTGGGTCTGCCTCGGAATAGTTGAAAAGAGCATTTCGCCTTGGTGTTCGCCGTTACTGGCAGTGCGTAAGCGAGATGGCAGTCACAGGTTCTGCCTTGACTGTCATAAGCTTAAATCCCGTACCATCTTTGATGGAGAGCCCATTGCTGACGCCGAGCATATTTTCTCTTTGCTCTCCCAGCCCGTTACCTGTCCAAGTTGGATCTGGCCACTGGATTTTGGCAAGTCCCGTTGAGCGAGACTACCAAGCCTCTAACAGCCTTTTCCACAAGATATGGTCTATACCAGTTCAGGGTCATGCATTTTGGTATGGTATAAGCCCCTGGCTGCTTCAGCAGACTCATGAGGATAGTACTACAGGATCTCAACAATGTTTCATGCTAATTTTAAACGACATCCTGGTGCATTCTCAGGATTGGTCATCGCACCTCGAGACTCTCCGCAGAGTTCTCACTCATCTGAACCAGCATGGACTTCAATTAAAGCCTTCTAAATGTGAGACTGGTTTCACACAATTGCAGTATCTCAGCCACATGGTTGGAGAAGAAGTTATGTCCCCTTTACATAACAGGGTACAAGCTATTAAAGATATGGAGAAACCTGCTACTGTCACTCAACTGAGATCATTTCTGGGTAGTGACGGCTACTACCAATGGTTCATTCCACACTTTAATACTTTCGCTGCCCCTTTGCAGCAAATGACCTCCTCAAAGCAAGAAAAAACCTCCCCTGTCCAATGGACAGATGAAGCGGAGAGAGCATTTTTCAAGCTCCGAGAAGCATTGGCGGATGAGCCAGTATTACAACTGGTAAACCCTGATTTTCCATTTATCTTGCAGACCGACACCTCAGACAAAGGCCTGGGTGCCGTGCTCTTGCAAGCCCGATCAGACAACTCAGCAGAAGTAGCTCCAGTGCGATATGCAAGCCGCAGGCTTTGCCCTGCAGAACGAAATTACTCCACCGTCGAGAAGGAAGCTCTAGCTGCATATTGGGCCATAAAGAAATTTGAAGTCCATCTGTATGGCCAACATTTTACACTGAGAACCGACCACTGACCTCTCCGCCTGAAAAGGTGGGCACTTTACCGGAATCTTTTCAAATTCACTACCCAACATGTTCATGGCAAGGATAATGACCTTGCTGATCTCCTCAGTCCAGTTCCAGCTCCAGTAGCGGTTGGACCTCTCCTCTCTCACTCTGCCAGCAGCCAAAAGCAGAAGCCGACTCCACATAGCAGCCAATAGCAGAAGCCGACTCCACCCAGCAGCTTACCTGGCACAGGGGACTCCGTGATTGTGACAGAGTGTTTCGCTGAAAGTAACCAAAGGCTGTTAGATGCCTTATTAATTAATTTAGTAACTTGACTGTTATTTTCTAACTAAAAAAATTAATTCCCACTTCTTGACTTTTGCAGATTATGATTATTTGCAATTTATATTTTAGCTTATAGCTAATTTTAAATATACCTTATTTACTCTTCTTGTACGTGTAGAAGTATAGCCCCGATATAAAGGCTGCTCCTATTTTCCATCTGCTACGAGCCAAGAACATTCTGGAGATTGTTTACCAGTAACCTAACTTTTCATTATTATTCTCGTTTTATTTTATTTGCTTCCACTTGTTGCACTTAAAAATACTGTCTCTCCCTTGCATCTCTGCTATAAATGCCTGCCACGGACCACCACTAAAATAGTCCTTAAATTATATCAGAGCCAGTTACTGCTCTAGAAAATGTATCCTACAGATGAACTCACCAGTAGGGACAATGAGGCGTCCTCCTTTGGCGCCCAAACATCCAAGAGGCAACATCTCGCCTGAGCAGTCTAAGTTTATTTCAAACCTTATTTACGTGGCATCTTCACAGGAATTCATCTAGCACAACAAGGTGAGGGATAGTGTATGGTAAAGCTCGTGGGTCAAGCAAATTGGTTTATATTCGAGAATTAGTTACATTCGTTACTGGCTAAATCTTATGGATTTTTATTCTCAGATTCCATTCCCATACACACGAAATTTTGTAGATTACTAAACTGGAATCTCACATGCCAAAGTTAATTCCTTAACCTGGAAATTACAGCTGATATACATTGCTAAGAAGTTTCTTTTCATTGAATGTGATAAACGAAAATCTCATCCTCTGAAGACTGGTTATGAGCCCGTAAAAATCTATCTCTTTTCCTAATAAATTCTAATTTCATTTCACCTCTTTCTATCATCGTAAATAAAGTGTTTTACGTCAAAAACTCGTCAACAAAGCTATTTGCTATACAAATTGCAAATAATTAAAAGGTAGTTTTACCCTGTTGGCTTTGCAAATATTTCCTGTTAACCACAATTTAATGAATGCATACTGTATTTATCTTGCTAATTCTTCATATGTTGGGGATAAAGTGTTTTGAGTTATAAGTTGCAAATACCTCAAAAGGTGGTTTTGCACCCTTTTTTATCATTGCAAAGTTCTTGATAACCAAAAGTGAATGAATACTGTATTTATCTCGTAGATTCTTCCTTTATCCTATATAGAGTGTTTTAACATATTAATTGTAAATCAGTAATAAGCATTGCAACTTTTGTGATTGCCCACAATTTAAGGAATACATACAGTACTGTATTTGTCTTGCTTATTCTTCATTTATTGTGAATATATTGTTTTCCTTTAAAACCAGTAAAGAATTAATGGTTTGTATGCTATTTTGGTAGCATAAATATTTCTGGTTAGCTGTGAATAACCAATATATTTTCATCCAGTAAAATGACATTGGAAACTCATTATAGGTGTGCTCATGCTTTCAGTTTCCCATTATAAACAGTGTGTCATTTCTGTTTCTGAAATTGCAGTGTCCTGTGATTACCTAATTTTGATTACCTAATTGTGTTTACGGGAAGGAACCCAAAGCTCGTATCTTCCTGTCTCCTGATCGGTTCCATTTTATACTCAGTGATACTTATCATACCTGTCCTTAAAACTATGGATTGAGATAGCATTAACTACCTCCTCGCTTAGCCAATTCCAATTGTCAACTACTCTTACACTGAAAAAGTATTTCCTTACATCCTGCAAAGAAGTTTTCTTACGAAGCTTCAAACTATGACCTCTAGTTCTAGAGCCAGCCATATCAAAATATCGATCCCTATCCACTCTATCATAACCATGAAGGAATTTAAAGACTGTCACCATATCCCCCCTCACTCTTCTAGCTTCGAGTGATGGTAAGTCTAATTCCCTCAGCCTCTCATCATAACTGAGATTGCGTATTTCTGGCACCAGTTTCGTGGCATGTCTTTGAACTTTTTCAAGCTTAGCTATGTGCTTTTTCAAGTGCGGATTCCAAAAGGGGGCTGCATATTCGAGTTTTGGCCTCACATAGGTTACATAAATATTTCTGAACATTTCCTTGTCCATGTGCCTGAAGGCTACCCTTACATTTGATAAGAATGCATATGCTGCCCTTACTATGCCATTTATATGTATTTCTGGAGACAAATCTGCCAGTATGTTTACTCCTAGATCTCTCTCATTTTCTGTCTCTTGAAGTTGTACTCCAGCCACCGAGTAGTCAAGCTTGGGCCTTCTTGCACTTGTACCCATTCTCATTACCTTACATTTTGAAGTATTGAATTTCATTAGCCACTTTTCTGACCACTCATGCAGATTATTTAGATCCTCCTGAAGTTCTCTACCATTGTTCTCGTTTTTTACTTTCTTCACAATCTTTGCATCATCTGCAAACATATTCATGAATGAATTTACAGACTCTGGTAGGTCATTTACATATACAAGGAACAAAAGTGGCCCTAAAACTGAACCCTGTGGAACTCCACTACTAACTCTTCTCCATTCAGACACTGAGTGTCTTACCCTAACCCTCTGTTCCCTTCCTTCTAAGTAAGTTTTTATCCATTCCAAAACATTCCCACCTATTCTAGCCATTGATTGCAGCTTCCTAATAAGTCTCCCATGTGGAACAGTGTCAAACGCTTTCTGGAAGTCTAGGAATATGCAGTCTGCCCAGCCCTCTCTTTCCTGTAAGATTTGGCTTACCTCATCATAAAATTCTAATAAGTTTGTTACTGTTGATCTACCTTCTCTGAAGCCATGTTGCCTCACTGACAAAAAGTTGAAGGATTCCAAGTGAAGAGAGATATGTTTCCTTAGTAGTTTCTCTATAACTTTGCAAACTATGCTGGTCAAGGAAACTGGTCTATATTTCAGAGCCGTATCCCTCCTTCCCTTTTTGAAGATAGGTATCACATTTGCTTGTTTCCAGCATCTTGGAATCTCCCCCGACTCCAGTGACTCCTTAAATATGATACTTAGTGCCACTGATATTGTGTTTGCGCATTTTTAAGCACATGAGGGGATATATCATCAGGACCTGTAGCTTTATGAACATCTAAATCCATCAGCCTGTGTGACAGAGGTAATCAACGAGTTGAGGCCAAAGTCTTGGCATACGTCCATGGTGCCGGGAAACGATATCCTGCTCACCACCTCCGGGATTCGAGGCAGCATTTCATAAAATTTAATTTGGGAAATTTAATTCAACTGTTAAGCAGGCACGACTGCCATCCTGTATTACCAGTGTTTCATGCACTGTTTTGCAACAGTTTGTTGCTGTTGCACTTGATTGTGTTGCTCATTCCTTTCATTTGCACCATAACTGCAGGTACTGCCGCATATTGCTGTTATGCAGGCACGACTGCCATCCTGTATTACCAGTGTTTCATGCACTGTTTTGCAACATTTTGTTGCTGTTGCACTTGATTGTGTTGCTCATTCCTTTCATTTGCACCATAACTGCAGGTACTGCCACGTATTGCTGTTAAGCAGGCACGACTGCCATTCTGTATTGCCAGTGTTTCATGCACTGTTTTGCAACATTTTGCTGCTGTTGCACTTGACTGTATTTTGAGTCACTTTTATGGTGAGGTTTTGAGATCACTTTTATGTTTAAGTTTGAACTGTGGTGTTGAATTTTTTTTCTTTCTCTCCTTGGTGTTGTGTGGTTCTTTCATTTTTTTTTCTACTACTGTATTGTAGAGATTTGTTTTTTTGTGGTTGTTTTGGCACTTCGTTATTGACTGTTTAGGAAACAAACATGGAAACCATCAAAACATTCGATGAGGAGCGTTACCTGGACATAATGATTGCTAGGGGTGAGAGATACGGTTTTTCCCCAAGACAGAAGCTCTTTGAATGGGCTCATGAGAAGATGGTTGAACGCCGAGATAAGCTGGAGAAGAGAGCAAGTGATGAGGCACAAGCACAACGTGATGAGGCAAAAGCACAACGTGAGGAGGCACAAGCACAACGTGAACATGAGCTGCACTTGCTCGGCTTCGAGCGGGAATCCCAGACAGTAGTCCTTTATCCAGAAATAGAGATTACAGGAACGGGAAGCACAAGAGCCCCTCGCAGAACTTCAATCGTCCGGCTCCTCCTCCTCACACTCCTAAGCCTTATTACGGCCATGCACCCACACTCAAGAAGGATGACCCGGTAAGACCTAAGTCTCAGCAGTTAAGAGGCAAAGGCCATTACTCTGCTCCACCTTCCCAGGGTTTTCAGCCAAACTCTAAGAGCCACCACGCTCCCTCACACAGTGGCGACCCACATAGCCATCTGGCCACTCACTCAGCCCATGTTGTGGAAACAGGGCCAGAAAGGGCCAATGAGGATAATGCCGAGGAACCACCACACAAACTTGCCAATGTGGAATTCATCAAACATGATGATCTGGAAATGATCCCAAAATGTCTAGAAACCATAAATGGTGTGGAAGCTGAGATAGCCCTTGACACAGGGGCCAATGGCATACTTGTTGACGAGAGAATCGTCAGGGATGAAGATTTTACCAGCAAAGTCGTTCGTGTGCGGGTTGCTGAAGGAACACCCCAAATACGACACTGCTGTGTCATTAACCTGGATTGCAAATACTACAAGGGAAAAGCCCCAGCTGTGACAATGATTGGGCTTATGTACCCTGTCTTGATGGGTCGTGCACTGAACCTAGTTCCTACTTTCCAGGCCGACCTATACCATAAGGACATTTCTCGTTATAACTTCCCTCGAGGGAAGTCACATGAAGCCATTTCAGCAGCAACTCCTGGCCTCGATGCCAAGAATATGGACGATTCTCCGACTGACTCCGTTGAGTCTGCCGCAGTTAGTAAACGTAATGTGGAACACGGAGAGTTTACTCCTCCTTTACCAGATGATGCACCTCTAGAGCCATTGAAGTCCCATCCAGACTTTGCCAAATTGCAGCAAGAGTGCCCCAGCCTCAAACGCTGGATGCAGCAGGCCACAGAGGGAAGGACCTTCACGGTGAGAGGAGGAGGCCAGATCACTTACGCCCTTGAAGATGGAGTACTTCGTAGGCATGTGACTAAAGATGGCCACACATTTAAACAGTTGGTGGTGCCCGCTTCGTTGCGCCGCCAGGCTATGTATGTGGCACACCATTTGCCTCTGAGTGGACACAGAGGCAAAGCAAAGACTCGGCATGTCCTTCAGAAGGCTTTTGCATGGCCAAACATATACACCGAGGTAGACAGATATGTAGGCTCCTGCCCTGTCTGTCAATCCACCTCAATGGCACCGGTACCGAAAGTTCCCCTGGGGATAACTAAGCTCTCAATGGAGCCATTTTCCAAGGTCGCTATTGACATATTAGGTCCTATTAATCCAGCTTCGTCCACGGGGACACAGTTCCTCCTGGTATATGTTGACCTGGCAACAAGGTACCCAGATGCAGTGCCACTGTCTTCTATCACAACTGAAGCAGTCGCTCATGCCCTATTTGAAATCTGCTCCAGGGTTGGCTTTCCTGAGCAGGTCACTTCTGACAATGGAAGTCAGTTTACAAGTAGGCACTTTGAGGCTTTCTGTAACCTTTTAGAAATGAAGCATACTTGTACGAGTGCCTATCATGCCCAATCAAATGGAGCATGCGAACGCTATAACGGGACATTGAAGTGATGTTTGCGCAAGCTAGTGATAGATATACCTAGGCAGTGGGACAAATACGTCCCTGCTGCACTTTTCTCCTTCAGAGACACGCCCCACGACACCACTGGATACTCGCCTTTCGAGCTGATTGGTCATAAGGTCAGAGGCCCAGTAGAATTCTTGGCAGAATGTTGGGATTCACCTACCATCGAAGATGACGATAGGGACGTCCATGAGTATATTTTGAAGTTTTCGTCTCACCTCAAAAAGGCTTGGAAAACTGCACAATTAGCCATTAAGGGTCACCAGCAGACTGCCAAGCTCCTCTTTGACAAGCATGCCCGACGTCGTGCCCTGACACCCGGAGATCGAGCTCTGTTACTTCTTCCAACAGATACCTGCAAGCTAATGCTATGCTGGAAAGGACCATACACTGTGGTACACCGGGTGACCCCTGACAATTATGTGCTAAATGTTGATGGCAATAACCGGAAATACCACATTAACCAGCTGAAGCTTTATTGTGAGGACCCGGAGGCCCACAGGGATCCTGCGCTAGCACTCCCAGCAACCCCTATAGATGCCCCCAGCATCAACAGAACCTCCGAGGCTGCACCAACACAGGTGCTCCATTATAGCCACCCCTTACTTCCTATACTGGAATACTCCACCCTTGCAGTGGAGACAGACTTACGAGAGTGGAGTTTTTCAGAAGAAGCCCCTCTGGCTGCAGCCACTGCACTTGCAATTTAAGACATAAGCTTAGCTTTTGATGATGGTAAGGATCCTGCCATTCCCACACACCGAAAAGAAAGTGTGAGTAATTGCATTATTAACTCCAGACTGCAACCGAGTCAACGGGAACAGCTGAATAAGCTATTAGAGGACTATGAGAACGTCTTCAATGACCTCCCAGGCATTACCACTACCCGTGAGCATCATGTCAGATTGACTGACCCAGAGCCATTTCGGCATTCCTATGGTCTTCCCCACCAGCTGTCCTTACGGCTGAAGGAAGATCTTGACACTTGGGTCCGCCTCGGAATAGTTGAAAAGAGCATTTCGCCTTGGTGTTCGCCGTTACTGGCAGTGCGTAAGTGAGATGGCAGTCACAGGTTCTGCCTTGACTGTCGTAAGCTTAACTCCCGTACCATCTTTGATGGAGAGCTCATTGCTGACGCCGAGCATATTTTCTCGTTGCTTTCCCAAGCCTGTTACCTGTCCAAGTTGGATTTGGCCAGTGGATTTTGGCAAGTCCCATTGAGCAAGACTACCAGGCCTCTTACAGCTTTTTCCACAAGATATGGTCTATACCAGTTCAGGGTCATGCCTTTTGGTATGGTAAATGCCCCTGGCTGCTTCAGCAGACTCATGAGGATAGTACTACAGGATCTCGACAATGTTTCGTGCTTTATAGACGACATCCTGGTGCATTCTCAGGATTGGTCATCGCACCTCGAGACTCTCCGCAGAGTTCTCACTCGTCTGAACCAGCATGGACTTCATTTAAAGCCTTCCAAATGTGAGATTGGTTTCACACAATTGCAGTATCTCGGCCACATGGTTGGAGAAGGAGTTATGTCCCCTTTACTTGACAGGATACAAGCTATTAAGGATATGGAGAAACCTGCTACTGTCACAAAACTGAGATCATTCCTAGGTAGTGTCGGCTACTACCAACGGTTCATTCCACACTTTAATACTATCGCTGCCCCTTTGCAGCAAATGACCTCCTCGAAGCAAAGTAAATCCTCCCCTGTCCAATGGACCGATGAAGCGGAGAGAGCATTTTTCAAGCTCCGAGAAGCATTGGCGGGTGAGCCAGTATTACAACTGGTAAACCCCGATTTTCCATTTATCTTGCAGACCGACGCCTCAGACGAAGGCCTGGGTGCCGTGCTCTTGCAAGCCCAATCAGACAACTCAGCAGAAGTAGCTCCAGTGCGATATGCAAGCCGCAGGCTTCGCCCTACAGAGCGAAATTACTCCACCGTGGAGAAGGAAGCTCTAGCTACATATTGGGCCATAAAGAAATTTGAAGTCCATCTGTATGGCCAACAATTTATACTGAGAATCGACCACCGACCTCTCCTCTATTTACAGACTGCAGACAAGCTAAATCCTCGCCTGAAAAGGTGGGCACTTTACCTGAATCTTTTCAAATTCACTGCCCAACATGTTCATGGCAAGGACAATGACTTTGCTGATCTACTAAGTCGACGGTCGTTACCCTCAAATGAGGAAGCTGGTGCAGTTAGCCTAAATTTGACTAGTCAGTCAAGATTACTTCTCTGATGTGTTGTTTATTTTTTATGTTTATCTTTTATGTCTTTAATACTGTACTGTACTTGATTATTTTAGCGTACAAACGTTATTCCTAATGGAAGACGAAAAAGATGAAGAATAATTCTTTGATAGTAGTTTTATATTTCCCTTTGTGGGACTTTGAAAGCCAGAACATGGCGGAAAGATTTTAGTTTAGTGTTGAATAGCTGAAACTGTTTTAAATCCAGTCACCAATGTTAATGACGACGTGGTTCAAATTTTACATTTGCGTATACTGTATTTATTTTTTATATTATATTATTACCTTCTTGCATGTGAAGCATTCATAAACTTAAATATTGATATTCACTGATATCTAATTGTGATTTAATTTTCTTGAAATTTGAATTTGATCACATTTCTTTTATGTTTTGCATGTCATTTAAGGTTTTGTTTACAAGACTTGTTCATTTTTCCTAATAGTATGATATGTTCCAGTGGTGGATCCCATTCTTATTGTTCATTTGTTCTTTTCCATGAAAAGGATATCTCATCCCTCATAATAACACTGAAGTCACCGTAACTTCCTCTGTTCTTTTTTCGCCTTCTGTAGTAGAATTTTCCTAAATCAATATTCTCTAGAAAGGGCCTTTGTGACAGAGTGTTTCGCTCAAAGTAACCAAAGGCTGTTAGATGCCTTATTAATTAATTTAGTAACTTGACTGTTATTTTCTAACTAAAAAAATTAATTCCCACTTCTTGACTTTTGCAGATTATGATTATTTGCAATTTATATTTTCGCTTATAGCTAATTTTAAAAATACCTTATTTACTCTTCTTGTACGTGTAGAAGTATAGCCCCGATATAAAGGCTGCTCCTATTTTCCGTCTGCTACGAGCCAAGAACATTCTGGAGATTGTTTACCAGTAACCTAACTTTTCATTATTATTCTCGTTTTATTTTATTTGCTTCCACTTGTTGCACCTTAAAATACTGTCTCTCCCTTGCATCTCTGCTATAAATGCCTGCCACGGACCACCACTAAAATAGTCCTTAAATTATATCAGAGCCAGTTACTGCTCTAGAAAATGTATCCTACAGATGAACTCACCAGTAGGGACAATGAGGCGTCCTCCTTTGGCGCCCAAACATCCAAGAGGCAACATCTCGCCTGAGCAGTCTAAGTTTATTTCAAACCTTATTTACATGGCATCTTCACAGGAATTCATCTAGCACAACAAGGTGAGGGATAGTGTATGGTAAAGCTCGTGGGTCAAGCAAATTGGTTTATTTTCGAGAATTAGTTACATTCGTTACTGGCTAAATCTTATGGATTTTTATTCTCAGATTCCATTCCCATACACACGAAATTTTGTAGATTACCAAACTGGAATCTCACAATTCCAAAGTTAATTCCTTAACCTGGAAATTACAGCTGATATACATTGTTAAGAAGTTTCTTTTCATTGAATGTGATAAACGAAAATCTCATCCTCTGAAGACTGGTTATGAGCCCGTAAAAATCTATCTCTTTTCCTAATAAATTCTAATTTCATTTCACCTCTTTCTATCATCGTAAATAAAGTGTTTTACGTCAAAAACTCATCAATAAAGCTATTTGCTATACAAATTGCAAATAATTAAAAGGTAGTTTTACCCTGTTGGCTTTGCAAATATTTCCTGTTAACCACAATTTAATGAATGCATACTGTATTTATCTTGCTAATTCTTCATATGTTGGGGATAAAGTGTTTTGAGTTATAAGTTGCAAATACCTCAAAAGGTAATTTTGCACCCTTTTTTATCATTGCAAAGTTCTTGATAACCAAAAGTGAATGAATACTGTATTTATCTCGTAGATTCTTCCTTTATCCTAAATAGAGTGTTTTAACATATTAATTGTAAATCAGTAAGAAGCATTGCAACTTTTGTGGTTGCCCACAATTTAAGGAATACATACAGTACTGTATTTGTCTTGCTTATTCTTCATTTATTGTGAATATATTGTTTTCCTTTAAAACCAGTAAAGAATTAATGGTTTGCATGCTATTTTGGTAGCATAAATATTTCTGGTTAGCTGTGAATAACCAATATATTTTCATCCAGTAAAATGACATTGGAAACTCATCATAGGTGTGCTCATGCTTTCAGTTTCCCATTATAAACAGTGTGTCATTTCTGTTTCTGAAATTGCAGTGTCCTGTATTCTACTCTGCCTGTGTGACAGAGGTAATCATGGAGTTGAGGCCAAAGTCTTGGCATACGTCCGTGGTGCCGGGAAACGATATCGTGCTCACCACCTCCGGGATTCGAGGCAGCATTTCATAAAATTTAATTTAAGAAATTTAATTCAATTCTTTTAATGTCATTGCATTTCCAAAATTAAAAGAAAGTTGAATTCTGAGTTTCATTTAACCGAGTAATGGTAATAGAGATGGGGTGTTCAAGTACAAATATCTGTCCTGTCTGTTTGTGAGCTCTTAACCGAGCTCGGTACTTTGAGTCCCCTTAGTAAAACAGAATCTTAACAACACTCAATCATCCTAAATCCCAACAGTGATCACAGCATATTAACTCCCAACAACAGTCTGGTTCCAGCTCCAGTAGTGATAGGACCTGCATAAGTATCTCTGTCCTCTTTTCCTCCTCTCTCACGAGAGCCAGAAAAAGAAACAAAGACTGCTTTTGTTTTGTTTTGTGTTCCCGATTTTTGTTTTAGTGAAAACAAGTGACTGTGTGTGATATACCCCAAATAATTTTGCCTGCCCTTCTCTCTCTTTTATAAGAGTCGGGAAGAAAAGGAAAATAGAAAGTGTTCAGGTTTCTAATTTGTTTTTATATCTATTGTGATAGGTAGTTGAAGCTTCTTCCTACCCTTGAAGTGAACTTCGCCTCCTCCACTCCATCCCTGTCTGAGGTGGAAGTTTCCACAAGGAAATATAACCTAAGTATATCTGTTTTCTTTTCTTCCTCTCTCACGAGAGCCAAAGAGAGAAACAGAAAGATTGCCTTGTTTTGTTGTTTTTTTGTGCTTTTGTGTTCTTTTGTTTAATTGAACACACATTATTGTGTTTTAGTGAAAACAAGTGACTGTGTGTGTGATATACTCCAAGTAATTTTGCCTGCTCTTCTCTCTCTTTTATAAGAGTTGGGAAGAAAAGGGAAATAGAAAATGTTCAGGCTTCTAATTGTTTTTATATCTTTTGTGATAGGTAGTTGAAGCCTCTGCCTCCCTAGCAAAGTGAACTTCGCCTCCTCCACTCTATCCCTGACCTGAGGGGGAAGTTTTCACAAGGAAATATAACCTAAGTATATCTGTTTTCTTCCTCTCTCACGAGAGCCAAAGAGAGAAACAGAAAGATTGCCTTGTTTTGTTGTGTTTTTGTGTTGTCTTTTTGTGCTTCTGTGTTCTTTTGTTTAATTGAACACACATTATTGTGTCCTGAGCAAAATCTCTGTTTTCACTTCCCTCTCCCACGAGAGTTGGGAAGAAAGATAGAAGACTGTTTAAGTGATTAAGTGTTGTAGTGTTGCAATTAAGTGAAGTGATCCAGCCATAAGGCCCCTATATTGTATTAATCAAAATTGACAAACAGTGCAAATAACATATACCTAGTGAAATCTGTGATATCCATGACTAGTTGCTGTCATGGCCTCAGCCGCTTCTCCTGCTTCCCCCTCAGAGGGGGGAATGGAACTCGACCCCCCTCAAGAGGGGTGGACGGTTGCGGGAAAGAAGAGGCCAAGGACGGCCTCTGGCAGTAGCCATGAGAGTGCTGCTGCCCCAGTTCCCCCCCCCAGCCCCAAAGACTGATAGAGAGCCCATTTCCAAGTTCAAAGTTGAGGCTCCTTCCACCAAAGAGGCATATGACCTTATCAGAGAGTTGGAAGATCAACTCACCGAGCATGGCTGCAAAATAAAGCCTAATGTACAGGGTGACTTCATTATCCACCCAGCCTCAGCAGAAGCCGCAGAGAAGATCCGCAGCCTAAACTCACCTCACTTGATAGAGATGAACCCTGCACAAAAAATAAGAAAATACATCGTCATTGGCTTCCCTGTTGCTTGGTCAGTTGACCTGCTGACCAAGCAAACGTACATTACGGCTGCCTCACGTTGCTCCTCCAAAATAGAGGGCCAAACCGTCCCATCAAAGCAAGTTCTGGTCCACATCTGTGGTCCACCCCCTTCGCAAGTAAACCTCGGCATCTGGGGCAAGTTCAACATAAGAGACTACACCCCAGAACCCCTAAGATGTTTCCGGTGTCAAAGATTTGGGCACCACAGGAATACTTGCCATTTCCCAGAGAGATGTGGAATCTGCAGTGGGAAACACTCCACCGACCGCTGCCTTAACAAATTCAAGGCAAAAGAAGCAACAGTTGCCAAGTGCCCGAACTGCAAAGGGAACCATCACGCATGGAACAACCGCTGCCCAGAAAGGCCGAAGAGGATTCCTCAAAGAACCCCTCCTTCTGCCCCTGTCACCAATCACACCACCCCCAACTTCACCCCAGCTCCTCCCCCACCTCCAATCCTTGGCAAATGCCCCCTCCTGCCCCACTCACACCTAACCTCCCCACCCAAAACCCACCACACTACACCAACCCAGCTCCTAACACACAGATCACACCTCCTACAGCTTCCACCCCTACACCAACTCCATCCACCCCATCACACAACACTCACACTCCTACCATCCCCCCAAACAACACTCACACTCCTATCAACCCCACACGCAACACTCACACCAACACCTCCACCCCACGCAACACTCAAACACACAATACAGTCACACGCAACACCCAGAACACTCAGACCACACACACACCCACTCACCACACTAGGTCCCGGGACCCTAGACTAAAATCCCATACCCCCATACCTAAACAGCCTATCCAGACACCTTCCTCTGCCTCCTCTTCCAAACAGCAAACCCTCTTCACAGTAAACGAGCTCACCAACCTTCTTATTCAAGCCGTACAGGCAGCCGTCCGACTCCTCGATACCAGAGCCACCACCCAAGATGCCTACAATCAAGTCGTCGAAGTAGCCCACTCCGTTGTCGCCAACGCCCTCGTCTCCAGAACCCACCAGCAGCCTCAACAACCCACCACTCCTACCACCTCCACCTCCTCAAATCATCAAGATGTCTAATCTCGGGATCCTACACTGGAATGCCCAGGGTCTCAGACACAAGGTACAACATCTTGAAGGCATAGCCAAGACTGACAACATTGATGTCATCATGGTTCAAGAAACCCTGTGCACAGAGCAATACCCTCCAAAAATCTCAGGATACAATGGATTCTACCAGCACTGGTCTCCAGGGGAGAACAGAGGCAGCGCCACCTTCATCAGGAAAAACCTATTAGCCAAGGAAATAACCCGACCGGTCTACTGCGGCGAAGATGTCCACGTCCTCGCTGTTAACATCCAACTTCAGGGCAGCTGCATAGATCTGTACAACATTTACAGACCACGGAATGGTAGCTTAGACCTGACTACCCTCTTCGGGCTAGCCAGTCATCATGACTTGGTAATAGGAGGCGACTTCAACGCGCATCATCCAAGATTCAGGTATGAGCGCCCCTGTGCTGCAGGCAGACACATCATGAGCCTGCTGGATGACCAAGAAGATGTCTCCCTGCTCAACGACCATGAGCCAAGACATGACAGAGGTGGAATACTGGACCTCACCTTTGTCTCCGATTCCCTAAAGCAAGACGCCACAAGGAGAGTTCATCCCCTGGTCACAAGCGATCACTATGGGATCCATCTCACACTGCCAATTCCTGAAATCTTCCAAATCCCTGCTCCTCCCCCTCGATGGAATTTCAAGAAGGCCGACTGGGGCCGATTCCAGGAGCACCTCAGCAATTAGTTTTCAGCCTACGTACCATCTGAAGACATCGACCAAGCAGAGGCCGAGCTAGTCAATGCCCTGCAAGCTGCAGCAAACTCCCCCATCCCCCTCTACAAACCACAACACACCACTCATCGGGACAGATGCTACTACTGTGACAGAGTTAAAGAACTCAATCACCGGCTCAACATCATTCGGAAAATGCACAGGAAACGTCGCACTGCCGACTCCTACCGCACTCTCCAGGCAGTCAAAGAACATGTCCATAAAGAGACTCGCAACATCAAGAGGAAAAAATGGCTAGAGTGGTGTTTCACCCTAGATGCTCACACGTCTGTGGGCCAGATGTGGAGGAGCATCAACTCCTTTGCTAAAGGAAAACCTCCTAAAATCACCCCCCACAGGGATCCTAGCAAGGCAGCAGAAGAACTCGCCATCAAATTCGCGGATAGAGCAAGCTCCAACCAGCTCCCCATCACCACCAGAACAACTCTTCAGGACCTCACCACTGCAAGATGGGAAGAAATAGAAGAGGCCATCAACATTGAAGATGAAACAGATGCTCCATTCTCCCTGACTGAGCTACTAAGAGTAAGCAAAAGCTCTAAGAACACAGCCCCAGGTGCTGATAGAATCACATACACAATGATTCAAAAAATGGGGCCCCAAGGGGAGCTTGCTCTACTCTCTCTGATCAATTCGACATACACACGAAGAATCAAACCAGGCTCATGGAACAGAGCAGACATTCAGCCCATCCCAAAACCACAGGACCCTGACAACCCTCGCCCCATCTCCCTCCTAAGCTGCCTGAGCAAGACGGCAGAAAAGATGGTACTTAACAGAGTCAGCTGGAAATGCCCACCCTTCCCAGAAAACATGTTTGCCTACCAGCCTGGTTTAGGCACCTCAGAATGCATAGCCTCCATGCTATCATTTATCAACAACTGCCGTGGTTACATCGTTTTTCTAGACCTAGAGAAGGCCTTTGAACTAGCCAATGTGCCGGCAATACTCTCAGCTCTCGTATCCAAGCAGATCAAAGGTAACCTTCTCTTATGTATCAAGCAGAGTCTACAAAATCGTAGTGCACGAGTCAAAGTAGATGGGCACTACTCCACCTACAAAAACCACAAAAATGGGACCCCCCAAGGTGGAATCCTTAGCCCCTTCCTCTTTAATTGTCTCATGGAAAAACTCATGGACATCGCACTACCACATGGAGCCAAACTCTTCAACTATGCGGACGACTTTGCCCTCGTCACAATAGGACACAGAAGCTCTAACAAGACACAGCGCTGCCTCACCAAGATTCACCAAGCCTCCATCTCCCTTGGAGTCAAAATCAATGCCCGCAAAACCAAGGCCCTTCCCATCCACCAGTGGAGACCAGACACTAATCTGGTCATAGGTAATGAGCCTGTGGACTGGGTTACCAAACACCAATACCTGGTTGTAATCATCGACCAAGGACTAACCTTTGGACCAGAAATTCAACACTTGCCCGACAGGTGCAGCCAGCGACAAGCGGTCCTTCATCGGATGTCGGGCCTCTACGATGGTGCATCAATTAATGTCCTCAGAACCTTCTATGTACAAGCCATACGCAGCCTCATAGACTATGCTTGTCCCACACTCTGGCTACTAACAGACCAACAGTGGGACAAGATAGAAGTAATTCAAAACAACGCCACATGTACCATGCTAGGAGCCCCCATGTGGACCAAGAGAGAAAACATCCAGATGGAATCGGGACTCATTCCACTCAAACTCAGAGCTCAGCAAAGACTGACCCTCTTTGTGGCCAAAACCACCACTGCCCAACATAAATGCCTAGCTGGCACAAATCTCCATCTAGCCCTCAATCGCCACCCCAACCACCATCCTAGAACCTGGGCAGCCAAGGTCTGCGCTAGCCTGCAAGCACTGCCAGTCAGGGAGAGCATCCTAGACAAGATACAAGACACACCGCTTCCTGAATACAGATGCCCACCTCCATGGAATGACCAACCACTCGACATAAAGATCGAGCTCCCTGACAACCCCAAAAGCTTGGTAAACCCGCTTGTCCTTAAAAACATATATAAGGACAAAATTCAGAGCTGTAGCAGGACAAACTCTCAAGTCTACTACACTGATGGTTCAGTAAATCAAGAAACTGAAGCCTCAGCCGCCGCCTTCACCACTGGAAACCACGTCCTATCCTGGAGAATGTCAAACTCCTGCTCATCGCTCCAGACTGAGCTTGTTGCCATAGCCAATGCCCTCGACTTCTTCATCCAGCAAGGAGCTGACCATGCCCTAATTCTCTCTGACTCTAAAGGCGCCTTACAGGCCATCAAGAAGCCACTCCTCAGAGACAATGTACGTATCATCACCACCATCCTCAGTCACTACCACAGGACAACCAGCCTTGGAAAAGCCATCACTCTTGCCTGGATTCCCAGCCATGTCGGCATCAAGGGAAATGAGGAAGCCGATCAAGCTGCCAAACAAGCCACTCTCAGAGCAGAAATCCAGATATCTCTGTCTCCTGGGATGCAACAGATAAAAAATAAAGCCACAAAGTCACTCCTTAACACCTTAATAACTAAACACAACCTGTGCACAGACATTGGCTCCCCCTCCACCTGGTGGTACAAAGCCACCACTGATCTTCGGCGTATCACCCTGCCTAAGAGCCTTCGACGAAGCACTGAGCTCAATGTGTACCGTCTGAGACTCGGGTACAAGTGCACCTGGCAAATAGTAGAGGATATCATCAGGGAATGCACCTTTTGCCAGGTAGCCTCACCACATCCACTGCTCCACTACATCCTCGAATGTGATTCTTTTTCAGAAGTTCGACGGAAAACTGGTGCACCCGAAACATCTAGCGAAGACCCAAATGCCCTTCATGTTGCTAGCTCCATCATCAGACTAGCAACAAATAACTACATGAACAGTCTATCAAATATTGTCAGACAACACCCTCCACCAAGATAACCATGCAATAACTCTCTCTCACCCCCAAAACAGGAATTCATTTAAATTGTTTGATGTAAACTAATAATTCACAACTGAATACTTATGCTCTCCGTTATCTTTACAGTTTTGCACAATCTCACCTGCGGGCCAATTAGGAAACTCATATCACCAACAATAACAAGATTTCACCCCACCTTCTCACCAACAGGAAAGCCCATTCGCCAGCAAGAGCGAATACCACATACACTCCAAAAGAAATCTCACCTCACCTGCAGGCCACAAGTGGAAGGTCCGCTCACCCTCAAGGGTGACCATCCAACAACAACAAAAGCTGATCTACTAAGTCGACGGTCGTTACCCTCAAATGAGGAGGCTGATGCTGTTAGCCTCAATTTGACTAGTCAGTAAAGATTACTTGTCTGATGTGTTGTTTATTTTTTATGTTTAATACTGTACTGTACTTGTTTATTTTAGCGTACAAACGTTATTCCTAATGGAAGACGAAAAGGATGAAGAATATTTCTTTGAGCGTAGTTTTATATTTCCCTTTGTGGGACTCTGAAAGCTAGAACATGGCAGAAACATTTTAGTTTAGTGTTGAATAGCTGAAACTGTTTTAAATCCAGTTGCCAATGTCAATGACGACATGGTTCAAGTTTTCCATTTGCGTATACTGTATTTTTTTTTTATATTATTTTATTGTTTTATTGCATGTGAAGCATTCTTAAACTTAAATATTGATATTCACTGATATCTAATTGTGATTTAATTTTCTTGAAATTTGAATTTGATCGCATTTCTTTTATGTTTTGCATGTCATTTAATGTTTTGTTATAAGACTTGTTCACTTTTCCTAATAGTATGATATGTTCCAGTGGTGGATCCCATTCTTATTGTTCATTTTTTCTTTTCCATGAGAAGGATATCTCATCCCTCATAATAACACTGAGTCACCATAACTTTCTCTGTTCTTTTTTCACCTTCTGTAGTACAATTTTGCTAAATCAATATTCTCTAGCAAGGGCCTTTGTGACAGAGTGTTTCGCTCAAAGTCACCAGAGGCTATTAGATGCCTTATTAGTTAATTTAGTAACTTAACTGTCATTATTCTAACCAAAAATAATTCCCACTTCTTGACGTTTGCAGATTATGATTATTTGCAATTTATATGTTAGCTTATAACTAATTTTAAATATGCATTATTTACTATTCTTGTATGTGTAGAAGCAGAGTCCCGATATAAAGGCTGCTCCTATCTTTCCATCTTTTCAGTGAACCTATCAAATACATTTTCTTTACAATTTTCTTATGATAAAATAGCTCTTGCTAATAAATTATTATAAAAATTGTTCTTGCTGATAATTTTGTTATAAATTTGACCTTGCTGTTATGTCATTAGCCTGTCTAGATATATTTCAGTAGCTTCTTTATTATTTGAGTGCTTAAATTCCGTCTCCTACAATGCAAAGAACGTTCTAGAGATTGTTTACCAGTAACCTAACTTTCTATTATTATTCTTGTTTTATTTTATTTGCTTCCAATCGTTGCACCTAAAATACTGTCTCTCCCTTGCATCTCTGCTATAATTGCCTGCCAGGGACCACCACTAAAGTAGCCCTTAAATGATATAAGAGCCAGTTATTGCTCTAGAAATATATCCTACAGATGACGTCACCAGGAGGGAGATTGAAGTGTCCTCATTTGGTGGCAAAACATCCCAGAGGCAGCATCTCGCCTCAGCAGTCAAGTTTATTTCAAGCCTTATTTACGTGGCATCTTCACAGGAATTCATCTGGCACAAACACGTGTCCTCTATTCTACTCTGCCTGTGTGACAGAGGTAATCGTCGAGTTGAGGCCAAAGTCTTGGCATACGTCTGTGGTGCTGGGAAACAAAATCGTGCTCACCACCTCCGGGATTCGAGGCAGCATTTCATAAAACTTAATTAGCAAATTTAAGTCAATTCTTTTAATGTCATTGCATTTCTAAAAGTAAAAGAAAGTTGAATTCTGAGTTTCATTTAACCGAGTAGTGGTATAACGGGTGGGGTGTTCAAGTACAAATATCTGTCCTGTCTGTTTGTGAGCTCTTAACCGAGTTCAGTACCTTGAGTCCCCTTAGTAAAACAGAATCTTAACAACTACCCATTCCCCCAACAGTGATGTATATGTTTTAAATTGCATAATATGTTATTTGTTTTTTGTTTATAGCTATTATATCTATAATCTATATTATTCATTAGTATGGTATATTATTGGTGTATCATTATTATTGTTAGTATTATGCATTAGTATATTAATTGCTTATATTATATACTCTTATTATATCTATACTCTTATTGTGTTACAGATGTGTTGTGGGTTCTTGTATGGGATAAAGTGAGTTAATCCATGATTGTTTAATTTAACAGGCGACTAGGAAAACCATTATGTCTGCCCTCTTGGAATTGCCACAGTTCCTCATCAATAGACCGGAGGAGTGACATATGTGACTCAAGAGATTTGGTAATATGTGTCTGGCCATGGATATTACTTCAGTAGCCAGGAAAAGGATCTTCTCCTCCATTTTGCTGGTCCCGATGTGTTTGAGCTGGCCCGGAATTTGACATCCAGCTCAACAGAAGGTGATGATGTGCATAAGGTGTTGGTGTCGCAACTTAATGCTCATTTTATCCCAAAAGAAGAACATTGACTTTGAATGTGATGTGTTTCGTCACTTTAGACAATTGGAGGGAAAGTCGATAGACAGCTTTGTTACCGTCTTTTTAAGCTGGCTGTTTTTTGTGAATTTTCTGATGTTGATCGGGAACTCCGTCAGCAATTAATTGCGGGTGTTAATATGTCCAGTGTAAGGGAAAAGGCCTTACAGAAACGTATGAGTTTACAAGAACTCATAGAGTATGCCAAGAGTTTGGAACAAACCAAAAAGCAGGGTCTAGAATTGGAAAGCCACATGCCTGCTAATGTACACAAAGAGTCCAGAGCTGCTCTTAAGCTTCCGGGCATGAAGGTTAAGGAGGATGCTGTTTCTTCGGTAAGCCGTTGTTATCATTGTTTGAACCCACGACACATGCCCACTACATGTCCATTTAAGTCAAAACGATGTTTTGGCTGTAGGGCATTGGTCACACACAAGCTGCCTGTAGAAAAAAATTAAAGGTATGGTCAGCTACAGTGAAGCAGTTATGGGAGGATGACGAATATGTTGACCAATTAGCAGATGATGATGTTCATGATATGTTCCATGTACATCGATTGGGTGGTCCCAGAGAGCAACCAATTTTGTCAGTAATGCAGGTTAACAACCAGACACTTCAGTTTGAGGTAGATACGATAGCATCCATTACTTTTATGTCATTACGACAGTTTAAGCAACTGTGGCCAAGTTTGAAGCCTCAACATTGATTGGGTGGTCCCAGAGAACAACCAATTTTGTCAGTAATGCAGGTTAACAACCAGACACTTCAGTTTGAGGTAGATACGGGAGCTTCCATTACTGTTATGTCATTACGACAGTTTAAGCAACTGTGGCCTGGTTTGAAGCCTCAACCTGCTGATGAAAAGTTGACACCATATACCATATACAGGAGAGTGCATCCTAGTGGTTGGTAAATATTTGATGGAGGTTGTTTATAAAGGTGAGAGTTATTAGCTGCCATTATTACTAGTGTCATCTTCTATCTGTAACACATCATAATTAGGAAGTAATTTGCTCAGGAAAATAGCTTTTGACTGGAAACATATTTTCAAATTATCAGATCCTGTTCAAACTTCGGAGACTATGGTTTTGAAGAAATATTCTGAATTATTTTCAGTAGGTCTAGGCTGTGCTAAGACTATTGCCCATTTGAAAATTGATACAAATGTCAAGCCTTGTTATTACAAACCACGATCTGTATCTTTGGCATTCACATCATTAGTAGATGCTGAGCTCCAGCACCAAATTGATGCTGGTATACTTTGTATTGTGAAAACATCAGACTGGGCTGCACCTGTGATGACTGTGTTGATTGGTTCCGTTTGTCTGTGTGGAAGTTATGATTTAATAGTGAATAAGACATGTAATCTTGAGGAGTACCCATTACCAAATCTGGATGATCTATTGGCAAAGTTAGCTGCTCCTGCAATATTCCGATGCATGATGGAACAGTTAATAGGTGATGTGCCTTGAGTTGTTATATTCCTGGATGACATCTGTGTCACTGAGCAGACAGAGAGCAGCAAGACAAGAGATTGTATCTTATACTTGAGCATCTCACATCTGAAAGGTTGAAACTTAATGCTAGTAAATATCACTGGAATAAGTCAATGGTAACATATTTGGGATTCAGGATAGATGATGATGGTGTCCATCTAGTTGAAGAGAAAGTATCAGCTAGTCTTAATTCACCAGAGCCTAAAAACTTGACAGAGTTGCAAACGTATCTTGGTCTCTTAAATGATTATTGTTAGTTTCTCCCAAACTTAGCCAGGATAGCAGCACCATTGTATGAGTTGCTGTGGCAGAACTGCATCAACAAAGTGAAGCCTTCAGACACACAAAGTCCTTGGTATGTTCAGCCACTTGTTTGGCAGATTTTGATAGTGAGGCAGAATTCATTGTGTCAGCTGATGCTTCACCATATGGTCTTGGAGCATTGCTATCAATTGTGACACTTGCAGGGGAAAACTCTGTAATGTTTGCTTCTCGTACATTGTCAGATGCTGAACGTAAGTGCAGTCAGCTACATAGGAAGGGTTTGGCCATGTTTTTTGTTGCAAAAAAATTTCATTACTATCAGTAAGGTAGACCTTTTGCTTTACATACTGATCATCGTCCTCTTCTTTCCTTACTAGGACATGATAAACCATTGCCAGAAGCAGTTTCACCAACATTGACACATTGGAGGATAACTTTAGATGCGCACAAATTCAAACTTGTCCATGTTTCTGAAGAGAACAACTGTCCTTCTGATGCTTTAAGTTGTTTTCCTTTGCAGTCAAAGGTTGGGTATGTTCCAGCAGTTGGGGAAGTCGTACATATACTGTCTGAGGTTGATCAAAAGATTGTGTGGTTGAAAGATTTTAGATCATGGACTGAATCAGATCCCATTTACTCTTCAGTAGCTTGCTTCACTAGACATGGCTGGCCATCGGTTATATCTTTAGCTGCTAAACCATTCCACAAATTCTATTTAGAACTTTCTGTTGATGATGGCTGTCTGTTCCGTGGAAGTAGATGAGTTATTATTACTTCTGGGCAACATCATGTCTTAAGAATCTTGCATGGAGGTCATCCCGGTATGTCTGCTATGAAATCAACTACCAGAAGCTATGTGTGGTGGCCATCAATCGATAAATCAATTGAAGATATTGTTCATCAGTGTGAATAATGTCAGTCAATGCAATTTAACTATCATTCTGCAGTAATGTCATCATGGCAATGTCCTGAAGGCTCTTGGTGTCGCATTCATCTAGACTAATGTGGTCTAGTGGATGGGAAGATGTTTCTTGCTGTAGTTGATACATATATCAAGTACCCAGATGTGTTCATTACTAGATCTGCTTCTTTGAAAGCAACCATTGATTCCCTTTGTGGGGAGGGTGTTGTTAAGTTTCTGTTTTACTAAGGGGACTCAAAGTACTTAACTTGGTTAAGAGCTCATACACAGAGAGGACATTTATTGATTTTTTAAATTACCCATACTATCATTTTTCGGTTAAATGACACTCAGAATTCAACTTTCTTTTAATTTTGGAAATGCAATGACACATCAACACAATTGTATTCATTTTTGGAAAGCTGGAACAAATATAAAATTTAAATTTATGGAATGCTGCCTCGAACCCCGGAGGTGGTGAGCACGATTTTGATTAATGGCACCATAGACGGATGCCAAGACATTTGTCTCAACTTGATGATCATCTCTGTCACACAGGTAGAATAGAATAGAGGACACTGCAATTGCAGAAACAGAAACAACACACCATTAGTAATAGGAAACCTGAAGGCACGAGCACAAAAATAATGAGTTTCCAATATCATTGTACCGGATGACTATATATTGCTTAGTCACAGCTAACCAGAAATATTTACACTACTGTTAGAGCATACAAAACCATTAATTATTTGCCGGCATTAGCGTAAAACAATTTATTCACAATAAATTAATAAAAAGTGAGACAAATACAGTATGTAATTCCTTAAATTGTGGGTAACCAAAAAAGTTTGCAATGCCATATAGGGCAAAATGACTTATTGATTATTTGCAATTTATATGGTGAAACACTTTATTTACAATAAAGGGAGAATCTACGAGATAAATATGTATTCATTCAAATTTGGTTAGCAAGGAATATATGCAGTGCAAAAAGGGCAAAACCGCCTTTTGAAGTATTTGCAACCTATAACTAAAAACACTTTATTCCCAATATATGAAGAACCAGCAAGATAAATACAGCATGTATTCATTAAATTGTAGTTAACAAGAAACATTTGCAATGCCAAAAAGGTAAAATTACTTATTAATTATTTGCAGTTTATAGCATAAAACACTTTAGTTAGATTATTAATTATTTGCAATGTATATAGTAAATCACTTTATTTACGAGTTTGGACGTAAACCACTTTATTTATGATGATAGAGAGGGGTGAAATGAAAATAGAATTCGTTTGGAAAAAGGGATAGATTTTTACGTGGTATTGAGCAATCTTCTGAGGATGGACTTTACTTTAGCACCCTCAATGAAAGAAATTTTTATCAATTTATTTGGGTGGTAATTTCCAGGTCAAGATATTAAATTTGGCAAATGAGATTCCAGTTAGGTAATCTACAAAAGTTAGTTTTGTATGGGAATGGAATCAGAGAAAATTTTCGTAGGATTTGACCAGTAAAAGATTGACAAGTAATGGGAAAGAGCCCAAAGGCCGTATCTTCCCGTCTCCTGACCGGTTCCATTTTCTACTTAGTGATACTATCATACCTGTCCTTAAAACTATTGATTGAGATAGCATTAAGTACCTCCTCGCTTAGCGAATTCCAGTTATCAACTACTCTTACACTGAAAAAGTATTTCCTTACATCCTGCAAAGAAGTTTACTTACGAAACTTCAAACTATGACCTCTAGTTCTAGAGCCTGCCATATTAAAATATCGATCCCTATCCACTCTATCATAACCATGAAGGAATTTAAAGACTGTCACCATATCCCCCCTCAATCTTCTAGCTACGAGTGATGGTAAGTCTAATTCCCTCAGCCTCTCATCATAACTGAGATTATGTATTTCTGGCACCAGCTTCGTGGCATGTCTTTTAACTTTTTCAAGCTTAGCTATGTTCTTTTTCAAGTGCGGATTCTAAAAGGGGGCTGCATATTCGAGTTTTGGCCTCACATAGGTTACATAAATATTTCTGAACATTTCCTTATCCATGTGCCTGAGGGCTACCCTTACATTTGATAAGAAAGCATATGCTGCCCTTACTATGCCATTTATATGTATTTCTGGAGACAAATCTGCTAGTATGTTTACTCCTAGATCTCTCTCATATTTTGTCTCTTGAAGTTGTACTCCAGTCACCGAGTAGTCAAGCTTGGGCCTTCTTGCACTTGTACCCATTCTCATTACCTTACATTTTGAAGCATTGAATTTCATTAGCCACTTTTCTGACCACTCGTGCAGACTATTTAGATCTTCCTGAAGTTCTCTATTCACCCAATCATGCACTGCTACTGAATCAGTTCTCAACTTTTTTTTTTCAATCCCCATTGCAAAACCATATTTATGTGACTACGATTGTCCTTCTTTTGGAGCCAAGCAGAATATTCAACATCCTGATCATTAATGTCTAAAAGCACACCAATAGCTAAACTACTAGCATCACACCATATTGTACCATATTCGGTTTTAGGAACATTCCAACCACTTTAACTGGATCATCTAATTTCACTTTCTCAATTATCTCCCTGAACATAGCAACTGCAGTACTGTCAAATGGATCATCCCAACTTGACCCCTCAGCACTCCTCTTAATGAAACTCCAGGCAACCCTTAACCAGCCAGCGACGGGATAATGTCCCACTAACTTCCCACATACAGAGAACAGACCTCTTTTCATCAAATCATCTGAAACCTCTGGCTCTTTTTTCCCTCGTCGGAACATCAATTCACCATTAACACAAAGCAACTTAAATCCTAAAGCTGCTCCATTCTCCAGTGATTCAGGGAGTATTGTTAAAAGTCCATACTCATTCAGATGCCCAATGAGCTTGTTAGCAAACAGCTCAGATTCATCTACAAGAATGTCATCAATGTAGGAGCTTGCGTATTTTTCAGTCTCATCTTTTTTCTTTAGAACAAACTTTAAGATTTTTTATATTTTGAGCAGTGCAAAGCTCCCAAAACCCAATCGTGCTAAACAATAGGTCTTACCTTCATACTTTACTAACTGGCATTAACTTTTCATCATATTCATCTGTGGCATCATCACCAGTATGGCACTTCACACGAGCATTTAATTCTCGAAAATCTAGTGCTGGTCTCACCTTTTTCTTTGTTAGTTGCTCCACTGCTATCATAGGAATAATTCTGCCACATATATTTTTGCCTCACGGGACTAAAATTCCCTCTTTTATCAACCGGTTGACTTCTTTGTCATACTCTTGTTTTTTCCTTCCTGTTAGGCACGTGGTAGAGAAGCTTACCTTATTTGTAAGATTTACTAGCTGATTATTTTTCCAAAACCATACCACTGTCCCGCTTTTACCATAAAAAAACAGCATGAAAGT